>APFE030186365.1:210699-255699 GCA_000404065.3 Pinus taeda | reverse complement strand
TTTGACATTTTAAATCTTGATGAATTATATTTTCAACCCCTTCCTTGGAAAAAATTATATGGGTATTTTTTTATGATTTACTAATCGATAGAAAATCTTAGGAAGAGCATGGACAATATGTTGACATGGTCTTAAAACTATTGGAAGAGAAACAACTATATGAAAAGCCTACCAAGTGTGCCCTTGGGGTTCAAGAATTGGAATATTAGGGTCATATTGTATCTCATGAAGGTTTCAAAGTGGACCATAACAAAATTAAAGCTATGACGGAACAGCCAATTCCCAAAACCCTGAAGAATATTAGAGGATTCTTAGGATTTACATGACATTACTGCATGTTTGTAAAATATTATGGTTAAACAGTGGCACCTCTAATGACATTATTAAAGGAGGCATATTCTTAGACTCAACAAGTAATAAATGCTTTTGAAAAGCTTAAGGAGACTATGTGTACAACTCTTGTCATAATTGTACTTAACTTCAGAAAAACCTTTATTATGGAGTGTGATGCCTTGGGATATGGCATTGATGTAGTTTTAATGTAAGGAAAGTCCCCTACCTTTGAAAGTAGCCAACTTAAAAGAAAGAACTTACTCAAACCCATTTATGAAAAAAAAATGGTGGTCATTTTATTTGTAGTTAAAATATAGTGCCCTTACCTAATATAAAGACACTTCAAAGTAAATATAGATCATGGTAGTTTGAATAGCTTCTTTAAATAATGATATCTAGAGATAAACAAGAATGTGTTACAAAGATGTTAGCTTATGACTTTGAAATTATCTACAAAAAAGAAAAGCATAATATAGAGGCAAATGTACTTTCAAGGAAAGAAGGAGAAATGAAGGGTTTACTATGCGCTATTTTTATTTTGTAAATAGTTTGTGGAAGAAGCAAGGATAGAATGGAAGCAAAAATCAAAAGTTACATAAGACCATTAAACAACTATAATAAGACCCAAGTGCATTAGAGAAACTTGTGTGGAAGAATGATTTGTTGTGGTATTGAGATTGTCTGTATTTATGTAAGAATTCCCAACTCAAACAAATGGTCGTTTTGGAATTGTGTGCTTCTCTTATATGAGGACATTCAAGGTTATTGAAAACTTACTACATAGTCAAGACATATATTTTCTGGGAATTTCTTAAAACTAATGTTCAAAATTTTGTGGCTAAATGTGTGTTATACCAACAAAACAAGGGAGAGACAATCAATATCGGGGTCTCCTACAACCATTAGATATACAAGTCAATGTTCAAAATAGGTTTCAATGAATTTTATTACATGTTTACCCAAAAATAAAGGAAATATTTTCATCATGGTAGTAGTAAATTGATTGGAAAAGCATGCCCACTTTTTCTCTCTTTATCATCCTTTTAAAGCAAGTGAAATAACGACAACATTTATGGAAATAATTTAAAAGCTACATGGAATCCCCAAGATTATTGTAAGTGATAGGGATCCAATTTTCACTAGAAAATTTTGGACTAAATTATTTTCTCATCTAGGTACTCAATTGGCTCATAGCTCATATTACCATCCTTACTTGGATTGGAAAAATTAGAATGTGAATAAATGTAATAAATGGCTAAAAATATGTCCTCATTTATTTGCATCTAATAAACAAACATAATGGGTCAAGTGGTTTCCCTTGGCAGAATGGTGGTACAACACATCCTTCCATACTTCATCAAAATTGTTCCCATTTATGGCACTTTATGAATATCATTATGAATCCATCACATCACCCTTGAAAGGGAATGAAAATGTTCAAGCAATGGAGGATGACATATGGAACTAACAAGAAGTTCTCAAACTATTTTAAGGACAACTTGGTTAGAGCACAAAATAGGATGAAACAAAAAGTATATCAGCATCATGGTTAAAGGGAATTTGAAGTGGGGGATTATATTTTTTTAGGCTACAAGCATACAAACAAATCCCTATAGCAACAAAAAAATGATGAAAAGTCAGCATTTAAGTATTATGGTCCTTATAAAGTGTTGTATAGGATCGAAAGTATGCTTACAAATTGGATTTTCCTCCATCTTCACATGTATGTCCATTATTCCATGTTCCTTGCTTAAAGAAGGTAATTTGTGATAAGATCTTAATTCAAACTATTTTTCTAGAGGTTGATGAAGAGGGGAAACCATACTAGCTTTAGAAACAATCCTTGAAACAAGGGTTATGCAACCATGAAATCGAAAAATTATTGTTTACCTCATCAATTAGATGAACCTACCAATGGAAGAGGTGACATGGGAAGATGAGGTATTCATGCAAAAAATCTTGCAATTAGTTAAGTGTTGAGGACAACACTTTTTTGAAGGGGAAGGGTATGTTAAGCCCGAGAGAAAGCCCCATGTAAAGCTCTATATAGTGAGCTATATTTGTATTGTTATATTAGTGTTATTGGCTATATGTTTTAATTCTAGCTGCACCCATTATCTTTACACACACAAACTAAGTATACCTAGTTTTAGAATCATATCATTTCATTCTTATACATTTGGTCTATTGTAAAAGGATGGTTCCCTCTTAAAGAGCCTTATCTTCGATTCTTGTATGTATTTCTTTGTGTGAAGCTTATTTTCTCTCTATTTTGAGGCTATTTTGATATTTTTGCACAATTTTATAGAGGAAAAATTCAAATTGATAAGTCTGAGCTTCTTGAAGAAATAATCAAGAAGAACAAAAACTTGTTTGACCATAACAAAGATAAAGCATACTTTTAAAAAACTTAGTGAGATAAGAAGAAATAAAAACAAGATAAAAGGAATAAGGGATTAAAACCTCCTTTATTTGTAAATAGACCTAACAAATATAAGCAAAGTATGGGGGTTTACGCAGTGCATTATATTAGATATCATTTTGGGATTCAACTGTGTTAAGAAATTCATTCACGTATGACCATTTCCATGAGAGGTAGTCGTAACTGACTAATTTCTCATGATTTTTGAATAGTTCACTTAGCACTCATTGCATCGGGAAATCATGAGAAATTAGTCAGTTACGACTACCTCTCATGGAAATGGTCATACATGAATGACTTTCTTAACGCAGTTGAATCCCAAAATGATATCTAATATAATACACTGCGTAAACCCCCATACTTAAATTCAAAAAGAGTCAAGGGATCTCTACTTGAATGGTTCATGAGGCACAATACTTGCTAAGGTTTTGCAAATGGGGTAGCAAGCTAAGTGGGCTTGATTGTGGGGAAAAACTCCACAGTTAAGTGTGTTTGAGCCAGAGGAGATCTGGGATGGGTGACCTCCTGGAAGTCCTAGTTACCGGGTGCAAGCCCCGGAAGTGATGATTGATGCTATGTGATTCGTTCTCCACATTTCACTAGTTTCAATCCCACTTCTTCACCCCTGTGAGCATCACCCGATGCAGTGAGTGCTAAGTGAACTATTCAAAAATCATGAGAAATTAGTCAGTTACGACTACCTCTCATGGAAATGGTCATACGTGAATGACTTTCTTAACGCAGTTGAATCCCAAAATGATATCTAAATATAAGCAAAGCCAATCAGCTCAAAGTGAATCCATGATGGTAGAATCTTTATGTAAAATGGGAAAATAGCTAATCAAATATTGGGGATGTGAAGGAGATCATTTGTGTAGAGATTTTTCTTGTAGGGAAGACATAATGGGGAAAGTGAACAATATCTGAGAAGCAATTGTATTCAAAGATGTGGCAAGGAACATTTCAAGAATATATGTATCCTTGGACAATTAACGGGGAACTCATAATTCAAACATGATCTAAGTTGAAGGTAACATTGCTAAGCAACTTAATGTAGTTTCAATAGATTTGGGAAAAAGTCATAGTTATATTGCTTCTAATTTGATTGAAATGTTTTATCTAAAGCTAAGTACACATGATAAATCATGGTTTCCTTATTTTGATATTGGGACTATAAGGAAAATCAATGATATTGTAAAAGGTTTCCCATTAGATATGAATGAAGTCAACCTTTTTATAAAAGTGAACATATTACTACTTAGTTCATATGATGTTCTTATTGGAATGGGTGTTTCCATTATTGCCATTGATGTCAAAGGATTAATGTTGTCATTAATGTCATATTAAGGAATTATAAGTATAATAAAGAATGGGAGTGCATGAGAAAAAATAAAAAGTGAAATGTGGGTTTCAAACCCATGGGTTTGGAAGCCAATGGTGTGTGATAAATTGAAATAAAAAGGGAATTAATTATTTAATTAATGGATGTTGTGTCCTTTTGAACTAACATGTCCCTTCATGAAGGATTATGATAAAGTATAAAAGGAGAAAGTATTGAGAGAAAATGTATGGGTGAAAATGTAGTATTCTTCTGCAGCCATGGATAAGCAAAGAATGAATATCACTCCAAAAAGGGAGAACATGAAATCAGATTTAGGTTAGTTTGGAAATTTTTTTGTAACTTTTTTTTTTTTTATGTTTCAAAACCATGAAATTTTGAGAAGATGGAGAGGATATTTCTAGATACACGTGATAAAAATTTAAGACGTTGATTCATTACACTTTTTGATATATGCCATGTAGAAGTTAATGTTCCTGAATGCCAATGAAACTAGTTTCAAACAAGTCAATTTAGCATTTTTTCTATAACTTATTTTTTGGGACATTTCACACTATGAAATTTTAAGGAGACAAAGACGAGCACCGCATACATGTAGTCAAAATTTCATACTTTTTTTCATTATATTTTATGAGATATACCCTATGGAATTTAGGCTTCCTAAATGCTCCTGAAATCAGTTTCAAACATGTTAGTTTGCCATTTTTTCTCTAACTTGTCTTTTAGGATGTTGTAGACCGTGAAATTTTGAGCTACAAAGGAAAGATTTATAGGTATGTGTGATCTGAATTTCAAACATTGTTTTGACATGCTTTTGGAAATAACCTTGTGGAAGTTAGGGTTTTTGAATGGTCGTAAAACCAATTTCAAATAGGTAAGCCTAACATTTTTGCTATAACTTCGTTTTTGAGATTTTTTACACTGTGAATTTTTAGAGATCTAAGAAGACATTTAGAAGTATGTCAACTAAAAACTTCAAACTTGGGTTCTCTATATTTTTAGAGATATTCACTTTGGAAGTTAGGATTTTTGAATGGTCCTAAAATTAATTTCAAACATGTCAGGTTGGCATGTTTTTAATAACTTATTTTATGGGATTTTTTTTTAGAATGCGAAATTTTCAAAATATTTGAGAATACATATAGAAGTACCTCAGGAAAAAACTTTAGAATTAGATTTGCAAAATTGGATATGTGGCATGATGTACAAGTTTGTTCTTGGGAAAAGGCCAAAAACAACAAGTTTTGGGAGAGTTACCATAAATTTCATTTAGAGATTCAAATATTGTTCAAACCTGGTGAAGTAAAAAGTAGTGATCAAACCTAGTGAAGGAAAATGCAGTGAGCAAACCTAGTGAAGGAAGAAGTAGCAAGTAGACTCAGTAATGTTCATTTGTTCAATAATTTATATGCATTAAGAAGAGTTGTAATTGGCGATTGGAATTCAACAAACAAATTGATGTCTCTTTCTAATATGATGCTTAGTGGTGGGGATTAGTGTCTCTAGCAAGTTGGTGCCTATGAACATTTTCAATGGTGGGGATTGGTGTTTCCAGTATGTTGGTGCGACGAATATTTGTAGTTATGGAGTTTAGTGTCTCAAGTAGGTTGGTGCTTGTAAATATTGTAGTGATGGGGATTGGTGTCTCCAATAGATTACTATAAGAGTAGGTTGGTGCCTGCAAATATTTGTAATACTAGGTTAGTGCCTACAAAGAATATTCTGAAAGGGTTTCCATGTAAATATTTTGTTCCATGATCTACAGTTAAAAGACATTATATGTGATTATTTTCTTATGGTTGATGAATGATTGAATAAGCAAAAAATTGTCCTATATTGATTCACCCCCCTATCAATATAATTGTGTGCTTAATAATTTGTATCAAAGTAGGTCCTTCAAAAATAGTATAACTATTGGAAGGTGGTTCTCAAAAGCACACATGGTTGGTGAAGAAGGTTTCTCCACACAAAAAAGCTTCATTGTTCGACAAAACATACTATGCACTGGAAATAACAAGGATGCGAACATATATAATGGTTGTTGGGTTTAATATTTTTCATTTAGTCATGATTGGTTATACAACTCCAAAATATATAGAAATATATTAGGTTAGAAAGAAGGCTAGTGAATAAAATCAAAATCCATGAATGTTATCTTGTGTGGTCTATTATAATATGATTTTGTCAAACTGATGTTGAATTAACAAAAGAAGTTTCGGATAAACATCAAAACATCTATGAAGGCAATGACAAGGTCAAGAAGGAAAATCTCCAAACACATAGAAGGTAGTTCAAGAGTCTGAAGATGAAAGACAAAGAAAATGTTGTAGTTTATGTTGGCATTATGATACAGGTGTTGTCCTTGATGGCAACTCACTCAGAGGTATGATACAGGTGATGGCAACTCAATCAGATGGCAGATCTAGTTCAGTAGATCAAAAGAGATATATACGCAGGTTGACCATGATAAAAGTTCGTATATACATGGGTAATCGAAGTAAAAGGAGCGTATACGTACACACGCAAGTTATCAGAAGTAAAGGCGCGTACATGTTGGAAATCATGGTTTTGGTCCGTGGTATTTGGTCCATAGTATTTGGTCCAAAGTGACGACCCCAAGTATTGAGTTCATGGTATTGTTTCTACATGGTTTTGGACCATGGTATTGAGAGAAGCCTAAACCTATATAAGGAGAAGATCATTAGGCCAAGAAGGGGAGCAAGGGTGAGCAAGTGATGAACATCTGATAAAGTGTGAGATCTAGATGTTGGTTATGGGTTGGTGATGTCTTGCTTGATCTGAACCAAGGAGGCACTTATGTGAAGGATGATGAATGATGGATTGGGATCTCAAGGCTTGGAATGATTATCTTTATATGGTTTGAGTATGGATAGACTAGATCTATTAACGCATGTTTATTGTATGAATGTTATGATCTGGGTATGTTCTGATGTCTGAACTGGCTGCAAGGTTATGAGGTAGAATTTGCAGATCTGTACGCGGGTTGTATTTGGTAAAAGCACGTATACACGCAGGTTGGGTTCGTCCAAGTAGCGTATACAGTATAAAATATGATATTTGAAGTTGCTATTGGATCTGGTTGTTGTTTCAGAATTATGTAGTCTGTGACTGGTTGTTGGCAGGGGTTCAGTATTGGGTGATTCAGAGATTGATGATGCAGGTTGTATTGCAATGGTGATTGTTTTATGGATCCAGTTTGAAAATTTATGAAACGTGGTCCCTGGATGATTGTAGGTCAGTACCTACGTACTGGTAAACATATTGGCCAGTACAAGAGCCAGGGGGTTGTAGCTCCCTTCCAGGAGTAGCTGGAATACGAGTGAAGGTTGGAGCCTTCAATAGGCCAGCACCTATGTACTAGTAAATGGAACGGCTAGTACAAGAGCTAAGAAGGTTGTAGCCTTCTGCAGGTAGAAGCCTGCGTACTGGTAAAGGACTGCACCAGTACATGTAAAATAGTTTCTTATTAAAGGAAGATAGAACCAAATTCACGCAGGTGGTTTTCACCCACATTGGTTTCCACCTTATATCATGGTGTTTCATGGTTGTTCTTTATGTGTGATGATTTGTTCTGTTTACTGTTCATATGGTTAATAATGATCTATGCATTCACTGAAGATGATAACTATCATAAAGGTTACTGGATGTACGCTAGTTGCTTTTAACACAGTCGCGTATATACGCGGATATCCTTAACTGAAGTAGCGTATATGAATCTGAGTAAGAAAATGAAAAAGTTTTACTGGTCTAATAATACTGATTCACCCCCCCTCTCAATATTATTTCAACAATTGGTATCAGAGCAGGTCCTTTGGTAGAAGCTTGATCGCTTGAAGGAGATCCGTAGAACAATGGGAAAGAAATCACGTCAAAAGAAGAAGACAGCTCAAAGGAACAATGACAGCCTGTCGGGGAATGAAAGTAAGTATTCAAATTCTGAATCACCTCAGATTGAAGATGGACAAGCAAATGAAGCATTAGATGAAGTCATAGATCAACAAGACCTACCTAGCAAAAGGGAGAGTGCTCTCAAAGAAGAAATTATCAGCTTAAAAGTTCAGCTAGAATGTACCTTCAGAGTTCATCAAATGCTGCAAGTGATGAATGAAGAGCAATAAAATGAGATTCTCAAACTAAGGCAACAAGTGGAAGAAGGAAGAAAGTCTGAAGAAACCTTGAAGAAGCAATGTTTGGAAAAGGAAGAACAACATCAGGTTGAGGTAAATATCTTGAAAAGTAAATTAGAAGAAAAGGATAAACTATTGCGATTTCAAGATAGTACTAAGATTTTGGATGATATTCTAAGTAGTCAACGGTCTCCTGCTATCAAAACTGGTCTTGGTTTTCATGAGTCTATTGAAGGTGAATCTAGTTCACAAAGTAAGACAAGGGACTCTAATGCAAAATCTGAAATGCTCAACAAGGAGATGGAAGGTCAATCTCATCACCAAGCAAGGAAAGAAGTCCTTCAAAGAAAATCCTTTACTCCTCCTATGAATAATGTTGAATGTTATAATCTTGGACATGTTGCAGCTAGATGTAGAAGAAGAAGGATTCAAGACCATCATGAAGTATCATCACATTCCAGGTACTTTAATGGATATTGCTTTGCTTGCAATATGTTTGGTCACAGAGCTGTTGATTTCTATAGAAGAAATATGAGACATGTAAGATGTTATGCATGTTACAAACTTGGACACATAGCAAAGGAATGCAAGAGAAGATTGTGGACACCAAACCAAAAGAAGAAAACATCACCACAGTTGAAAATATGGAAGAAAAAGGAAGTACAGCCAAAAAGATGTGGCATAGCAGAGCACACAGACATGACAGATTCAGAGGTAGTTGCAAGTGTGGAACATCAATGTTCCAAATCTCATACGCGGGTTTCATGAAGACAAGTCGCGTATATACGCGAGTTACAGGCTGCAGAGTCGCGTATATGGAGATCAGAAGAAACGGTAACAGAACAGACCCAGGAAATGGTTCAGTCATGAAATGGTTCGCACAAGCTCAGGGGGAGCATATACTTCAAATAATGCATTGTTGGCATTATGGTTAGAAGTTGTTGATAAAGTTTATGAAGCTAAATGATACATCTTGTTGTTTGATCAAAATAATGGATTGCAGGTTTCAGATCTGGATGTTAGATGCTTATAATGAAGATCATATGGTGTATGATAGCTGTTGATAATTATCATGGTCTTGTTTATGTCCTTGGTCTTTGAGAGTCTTATGATATACTTTGTTACCCCACTATGCATTGGATGGATGAGTCAATATTTGTATATCCTCACTTGGTTGAGAGATGAACGTATGTATGAGTCTTTGGTGATAGGAAGGTCATTCATAATAAAGTCATGTTCTTCTTGTAGAACATCTTTTCCAGATCTTGCCTACAATCAGGGGGAGCATGGACAGATTGGTACACCTTGGCATATACAAAGGGGGAGCTCAATCAGAGACTTCAGCATGTACTCAGGGGGAGTATGGATAGCAGAAGAGAATATCTTGGTCCGCCCTTTGCCCTTGATGTCAAAGGGGGAGAGTGACTTGGTATAGTGGTTGTCATCAAGTCCAAAGGGGGAGATTGTTGGCATTATGATACAGGTGTTGTCCTTGATGGAAACTCACTCAGAGGTATGATACAGGTGATGGCAACTCAATCAAATGGCAGATCTAGTTCAATAGATCAAAAGAGATATATACGCATGTTGACCATGATAAAAGTGTGTATATATGCGGGTAATCAGAGTAAAAGGAGCATATACGTACACACGCAATTTCTCAGAATTAAAGGCACGTACATGTTGGAAATCATGGTTTTGGTCCGTGGTATTTGGTCCATAGTATTTGGTCCAAAGTGACGACCCCAAGAATTGAGTTCATGGTATTGTTTCTACATGGTTTTGGACCATGGTATTGAGAGAAGCCTAAACCTATATAAGGAGAAGATCATTAGGCCAAGAAGGGGAGCAAGGGTGAGCAAGTGATGAACATCTGATAAAGTGTGAGATCTAGATGTTGGTTATCGGTTGGTGATGTCTTGCTTGATCTGAACCAAGGAGGCACTTATGTGAAGGATGATGAATGATGGATTGGGATCTCAAGGCTTAGAATGATTATCTTTATATGGTTTGAGTATGGATAGACTAGATCTATTGACGCATGTTTATTGTATGAATGTTATGATCTGGGTATGTTCTGATGTCTGAACTGGCTGCAAGGTTATGAGGTAGAATTTGTAGATCTGTACGCGGGTTGTATTTGGTAAAAGCGCGTATACACGCAGGTTGGGTTCGTCCAAGTAGAGTATACAGTATAAAATATGATATTTGAAGTTGCTATTGGATCTGGTTGTTGTTTCAGAGTTATGTAGTCTGTGACTGTGTTGTTGACAGGGGTTCAGTATTGGGTGATTCAAAGATTGATGATGCAGGTTGTATTGCAATGGTGATTGTTTCATGGATCCAGTTTGAAAATTTATGAAACGTGGTCCCTGGATGATTGTAGGCCAGCACCTACGTACTGGTAAACATATTTGCCAGTACAAGAGCCAGGGGGTTGTAGCTCCCTTCCAGGAGCAGCTGGAAAATGAGTGAAGGTTGGAGCCTTCAGTAGGCCATCGCCTACATACTAGTAAATGGAACGGCTAGTACAAGAGCTAAGAAGGTTGTATCCTTCTACAGGTAGAAGCCTGCGTACTGGTAAAGGACTGTACCAGTACATTGTAAAAGAAGTTTCTTATTAAAGGAAGATAGAAACAAATTGCAGCAGGTGGTTTTCACCCACATTGGGTTTCCACCTTATATCATGGTGTTCATGTGTGTTCTTTATGTGTGATGATTTGTTCTGTTTACTGTTCATATGGTTAATAATGATCTGATGCATTCACTGAAGATGAACTAACTAAATCATAAAGGTTACTGGATGTACGTTAGTTTCTTTTAACACAGTTGCGTATATACGCGGATATCCTTAACTGAAGTAGCGTATATGAATCTGAGTAAGAAAATGAAAAAGTTTTACTGATCTGATAATACTGATTCACCCCCCCTCTCAGTATTATTTCAACAGTTTATCTCCTCCATGTGGATGAATTTGTCGACACCATAAAATGAGTTGGTGAATAGGCTGAAGATTCAGTGACTGTACAAAAAGTGTAAGATGTATCCCCTGAGATTTGATGCCAAAGTTTCCACCATTGAAGAAATGAAGGATCTTAACACATTAAAAATGGATGAATTGTGTGGGATCCTCATGGTATATGAAATGATGATTGAGAGGGAGAAGCCATGAAAGCAATAAGCAACCTTCAAAGCTTCAACGAAAATGAAGAATGGAGAGCACGAATCAAGTGATAGCTCTAACAATGAATTATATATAGAGGAAGTTCATTTTGTGAGGAAGCTTAAGAAAGGATCCAACAAATATAAAGGTAAGATTCCCTTTAAATGCTTTCATTTTGGAACAAAAGGACATTTTTCTACTAAGTATCAATATGTGAAAAATGAAAGAGTGACGATGAAGAAGACTATAATATAAATAAAAGAAGCAAACATTATCAACTCAAAAATAACCACAAACAAGGCAAGCACAAAAAGAAGAAGAAATATTATAATAGAAGAAGAGCCTCTACTCAAAAGGGGGTAGTGACTCGTCTCAAGAAAGGAATGACACCAATTATGATAGCAATAGAGAAGAAACACTCTTTATGGAAATCGAAATAAATATTGATGAAGACAAAGGGAAAGAAACGATGGATTTAGAAGAAAAACAAAATGATGAAATAGATGGGCAAGTGTATCTTAAAGAAGAATTCATGTGTGCCTTAAGAGAAATAAAGAAGCTTGGGAAAAGGAATTTGAAATGAAAGCAACAATTATAGAAATATGAAGAAGAGGATCGTGATGCAAAAGTAAAATGTCATAAATCCTTGGAGAACAAAGAATGTTATTATTATCCTAAGGATTCAACTAGTGGAGGAAAAAAAGACAGAAGGGGTGGTGAGAATATAGCTAAAGGAAAGGAAGAAAATTGAAAGAATCAAGAAGATGAAATTGATTCCTTAAGAAAGGAATTGGAGAATTCAATTGCTCAGTTGAATAAAAACCTTAAGTTTGAAAAGGGAACTAGAATCTTAGATAACATCCTCAAATGAAAAGGTCGTCGATCATTAAAATTGGTCTTGGTTATGATAATATTTAGATGACCATCAAATAAGATTCAAAAGATACATAGTCATTGAAGAAAGTAAATGAAGGAAATCTAAAAGCTATGTTGATGTACTCAAAAGATCCATTAGTGATGAGGACAACAAGAAGAGAGAAAATGGTGTTCCGCATAAAATTGACATTATTCCCAAGGACGATTCAAAAGCTCCTTCCCACCAAGATGGTTTTGCACAGCTTGGTACCAAAACTCTTTCCTTGGTTGTTTTTTTTGTAATAAATTTGGTCATAAAGCAACAGATTGTAGAGCACATGTAAGAGATAATTACTTGTGGAAGAAAGACATAAGTACTTATGGCTAATCAAATAGAAATTATAGTTCATTTGTCCCTTTATTTGAATATAATGTCGTAGGTTATAAGCGCAACAACTATGGACATATAACACATTCTTGTGGAAGTGGAATTATAGAATCTCATAGACAAAATAGGGAAGAATATACCTTTGCCAAAGAAGGATCCACAGAAGTTTGGAAAAAGAAGTAGGAAAAAGAAGAAAAGAAGAAGGAAAAAGAATTAAAAAAATGCATATATATATATATATATATATATATATATATATATATATATATATATATATATATATATATGATAGATAAGATATATAGATATATATATATAAGAATAAAAAATTTGAACATCCAAAAGAGATGAGTTGAAAAGAAAAAGAAGAAGAAGAATAAGGAATAGAATTTTAAGTTGAAATATTTTGTTACAAAAGAATAGATTGCAAATATTTTCACAAAACCCCTTACCAAAGACACATTTGAATATTTCATATGTGGTTTGGGAATAATATCTATCTCATTTAGTTGCCAAGTGCTTAAGGAGATGCACAAGTTCAGGGGGACAATCTGTTTGCGTTGATTCTAGAGGGGGGGAGTTGCAAATAGGGGGAGTATTTAACCAAGGGGGGCAATTCTCTATGCCCTGTAGACTATGTGCTTTGTTGTAGGATTGTCATTAGTGACAAAAAGGGAGATTGTTGGAATTATTATCATTGATGTGAAAGGATAAATGTTGTCATTAATGTCATATTAAGACATTACATGTATAATATAAATGGTTGTACATGGATATGTAAAAAGTGAAATGGGGGTTTCAAACCCATGAGTTTGGAAGCTCACTGTACTTACCCATGGTATGTGGAAAATTGAAATAAAAAGGTACTTAATTATTTAATTAATGGGTGTCATGTCATTTTGAATTAACATGTCCCTTCCTTAAGGGTTATGATAAAGTATAAAAGGAGAAAGTATTGAGGGAAAGTGCATGGGTGAAAATTTCGTATTATTTTAAATAAGTCGATGAGCAAATATTGAATATCATTCCAAAAGGGGAGGGTATGAAATCAATTCCAAGCTAGTTTGGCATTTTTACTATAACTAATTTTCTCGGATTTTTTAAACCATGGCATTTTGAGGAGGAGGTGAGATCTCTTAGTACATATGGTCAAAATTTTAGACATTGGTTATACTTTTTTAGATATGCCATATGGACGTTAGGGTTCATAAATTGTCCTAAAAGAAATTTCAAACATGTTAGCTTGGCATTGTTGCTATTACTTATTTGATGAGATGTTTCAAACTATGATATTTTAAGGAGATCTCTAAGTACATGTTGTCAAAATTTTAGGCATTAGTTCATTATACTTTATGAGATATGCCTTTTGGAAGTTAGGGTTCATGAATTCTCTTGAATTCAACTTGAATAGGCCGGTTTGGAATTTTCTCTATAACTCATTTTCTCGGACGTTTCAGACCCATGAATGTTTTAGGAGATGGAAGTGAGAGCTTTAGGTAAATGTGATCAAAATTTTATACGTTGGCTCATTGTACTTTCAAGGATATGACCTATGGAGTAGGTTTTCTTAATAATCCTAAATAAATCGTTATAACTTTGTTTCTGAGACTTTTCATATTGTGATATTTTCAAAGATCTAAGGAGCCATGGTACCATAGGAGGAAAAAAAGCAAAACATTTTCTCTAAACTTTTGAAGATATGCCCTATGGAAGTTAGGGTTTTTGAATGGTCTTGAAATTAGTTCCAAACGTTTTAGCTTGGCATTTTATTCCATAACTTCTTTTTCTTGGACTTTTCAGGGTGTGAAACATTTAGAGATTTGAGGACACCTGAAGAAATACATCATGTAAAAAATTTAGAATCATATTCAAAAAATTATATATGTGGCATGTTGATCAAGTTTGTTCTTGGGAAGATGAAAAAAACATCTAACTTCAAGAGACTTACCATAAATTTCATTTGGAGATTCAAATTTTGGTCAAAACCTAGTGAGGTAGAAGTAGTTATCATACCTAATGAGGGCAGAAGCAATGAGTAGACCCAATGAAGGAAGGAGTAACAAGTAGACTTGGTAGTGTGAATGTTATTATATTTTGAAGAAGTTGTGTGCACTAACGAAGAGTTGTAATTGAGGGTTAATGTTGAAACAAATGGATTATTGTCTCTTGCTAAGTTGGTGCTTAGTGGTGTAGATTGGTCTCTCTAGTAGTTTGGTACCTATGAACATTTGCAATGGTGGGGATTAGTATCTCCATTAGGTTGGTGTCAATGAATATTTGCAATGGGGAGGATTGGTGTCTACAAAAGTTTGTAAGAGTATGTTAGTGTCTATTAGAGTTTTTATCAGTGGGAATTGGTGTCTCTAGTAGGTTGGTGCCTACAAAGAATTCTAAAGAGAATTTTTATGGTTTTCTCTCGAAAGGGTTTCCACAAAAATCTCATCTTCCATGTTTTGCAGTTAATATATCTCATATGTGATTGTTGTCTTATGGTTGCTGAATGTTTGAATAAGTAAAAAAATGTATGATATTGCTTCAACCTCACCCCCACCCCACAGTATAAGTGTGTGTTTCTCAACATTATATTGGTTGGATATACATCATATTTTTATAGATTATCATAATGAGACTCTTACTTGTCTTGATAAAGAAGGAAAACAAATAATAGTGAAAGACATTCCAAGGCTCATTTCTAGAAGCTAGATTTCATCTTTGTAGTTGAAAATATGCCTTAGAAAATAATGCCAATTATATGCAACCCATGTGGAAGAGACATCAAAGGAAAAAGGCCCATTCTTATGGACTTTCCAATATTACCATAATATGTAGATGTGTTTAAGGAAATGCCAAGATTGCCACCAAAAGTCAATATTGATTTATGTATTGATTTGATGCTAGGAGTTGTCGGGAAGTTAACCATCGAGTAAGGATAATGATTAAGATATTAGTAAGATAAATTTTGAGACAGGATATGGACATTGTGATTTTCTATTAGTTCCATCTGGTTTGACAAATGCACTAGCTACTTTTGTGTGTTTGATGAATGGAATATCTAGGTGGTCTTTGGAGAAGTTTGCTATTGTGTTCTTGGATGAATTTATTATTTACTAACAATTAGAGGAAGATCATATCAGGCACTTAGGTTAATACTACAAGTGTGAAGAGAGCACTAGTTGTATGCAATATCAAGTAGGTATTCCATTTACTGTAGGTAAAATTGTTAATTGGGCCATATAATTTCCAGACAAGGAATATCAACGGATCTAGAGAAAATTAAAACTATTATGCAATAGGATACAGGTAAGACCATATCAGAGATAAGGTTAATTGTGATATTTCCTAGATACTGTTGAAGGCTCATAAAAGGATTCTCCAAAATTGTACATCCAATCACATATTAATAAAAGAAATTAAGTAAAATTGAATGGACATCAAAGTGTGAGGGAAGCATTAAAGAAACTACTTATTGTTGCACCCATTATCAATATTGTTGACCCAAATGGAAATTTTATGGTATGTACAAATGCTTATAAGGAGGGAAAGGGAATTTGTGGAACTCTTATTAAGAACGGGCATGTGGTTCAATATGGATCCAAAAAAAAAAATTGCATGAGAAGAATTATGTTGCACATGACTTAGAGCTTATTTCCATATGGCACACATTTAAAATGTGGAGACATTATTTGATGGGCAAAAAAATTGAGTTAGGAATTGACCATAATGTACTAAAATATTTATTTTAACAACAAACTTTGAATGCCAAGCAAAGAAGATGGCTAGAATTTCTTTATGAATATGATTTTGATGTCAAATATGTTTTAGAAAAAGAGAACAAGGTCGTTGATGCACTAAAGAGAAGAATATATGTAGTGCATGCTACAACCATTAGCATATGTAAATCAAATTTGAAGAAAAAAAATTGGAAGCTTTTATTTCAATGGGGTGTTACCTACAAGGAAAGCAAGCATTATAACAAGAAAATGCACAATAGAAATATGAAGATTATAAGTTGGAAGATAGCATAATCTTGATGCATAAAACAAAATTTTATGCTTATGATTCTTGTAAATTAAGGAAACTTTAATAAAATACACAATGTTTCAAATGATGGACATCCTAGGTACCAAAAGGAAATAGTAGTAGTAAAGAATTAGTACTTTTGGCTAAAAATGAAAAAGGATATTGTTGAATATATATACAAGTGTATAAAATTCCAAAGAGTAAGATTTGAGCATATACATATAGTAGGATTGATATAACTATCACCAATATCAAAGTGGCAATGGGAAGTAATGACCATTGATTTTATCACTCAAATGTCGAGGGTAGCAAGGCAATAGGGATTCATCATGGTATTGGGAGACAAGTTGATAAAATATGCTCAATTTATTCCAAATAATTCAATCCATAAGGTAGCTAATATAACATAATTTTACACGAAAAAATATCCAGATTGCACAAAATCCCTAAGACAATTTTTCCAAATAGAGATCAAAAGTATGCTTCAAACTTTTGGAAAGGGTTGTTCAAATAATTGGGACAAATTTGAACTTAAGTACAACACAATATCCACATGAAGCTGGGAAAACAAGGAGAGTTAATCAAGTTATTGAAGATGTGTTGAGAATGTATGTGATGGGTAAAAAATCAAAGTGGGAGGATTGCTTGTCCTTAGTGAATTTGCATATAATAATGGATATCATGCTTCCCCAAAGATGGGTCCATTTGAAGCTTTTTCTAATAGAAAATGCAAAACTTTAGTTAATCAAGACAACGTATTAGACATAACAATGCATGGGATAGAGTTGTTAAAGAAATAGAAAAGTAGATTGTCAAGCACAAGAAAAATTTGAAGGTAGCACAAGGCAAGAAAAATATCATGTAGAAAAGGTAAGGTACCAAAGAGAGTTTGGGATTGGTGATGATGTGTAATTGAAAGTTAGACCAAAGAAGAGCTCCTTGAAGTTGGGAAGTTGTCCTAAGTTAGTGATTAGGTATTATGGACTCTTTGTGATCTAAGATAAAATAGGGTCAGTTGCATATGAGCCTTCATTGTTTACTAGCATAAAATATAATAATAATTTAAATGTATATTTATTTAAATAACGTGTACTTGATCCTATCCATGTTATTGATTGAGATTTTATCTAGATAGAACCAAAAGGAGATATTCAAGTACAACTAATATTCATCCTAGACACAAAGGTCATATTATTCATTAACGAATCAATAGCTAGCTAAAGGTCCAATGGACCAAATACAACTCTAAAAAAGCAACATGGGAATTGGAGGATACTATGTGGGTAATGTACTTACACTTGTTTTAAATTTGATCTTTAAGTATTCGTATTATATATAATACTAATATTTCACCAGGGAAGGTGCAAATCTAGGGGTGAGGGGAATGTAATGAAATGACTATAAACTAGACATATATGAATTGTATTTTATACATTGATAAATAATATAAATGCATTGATGATTGTAGATGTGAAGGGAAAAGAATGGGGTTGTATGAGTTCACATTAAACCTTGATATAAGTTTCAGAAGTGAGATGCATGGATTTCTTATGGAGGCATGTGATCTCCCCTTTACACACAAATATATTCTATGACGTTGGGAACAAAAGTCATCATTCTCATTCATTCTTCTTGGTTTTTCTATTTGTAATAAAACTTGCATAGCATTGCTATAATAAAATTATGGGAAATTGCTAGTATGAAAGTATGAGGAAATTATCATTGTGTGTAGGGTATAGACAATAAGAGGATTTAATATAGTTAACAATCCTTGGAATGCTAGCATGGATATTACTTGGCTAGCCTATGTTGGAGCTTTGGAGGGAAGTGGGAGAGCCTATGGGATTGCTTAGGAGAGAAGGGGATTTTGTTCCTTAGGTATGCATACTTAGAGGTAAGAGGATTGGTTGATTGGGATTGTTGTATTGGAAATTGACGCAAGGGTTCTAGGAATTGGGTTTTGTGAGAGAACTAGATCCAAACCATAGGAATTCCCCCCTATGGATTCATAGTCATAACTTGGGGGTAGCTTTTTTATAGAGAGAATAAGTGTAATATAGATCCTATGGTTGGGTGGAACATCGTTATTTTAAAAATAGTTGATGAATATTTTCAGAAGATAACTGTTGAACTTGTTTTTCTATAAATATGAAAAATTATTATTGTTCATGTCATGGATTAACTTATTATCTAGTTTGTTCATATCATAATGCATGTATTAATTTGAATTTATGATTATGGGTTCACGATTGAATGGACTAGTTAATTATGCCTACATAGCTTTTTTTCCTGAGAAAAGAAGCTTGTATCTTCATTCATGATTGAAAGGAAAATACATTTTGTATATGCACAAAGTGTGCATTCATCAAGGATCTGCCTAGATTCTCTATGGAAAATATTTTCAATACATAATGCATGAAAGCATACAGAAAGAGCCTAAAACCAAAGAAAGGCGCAAACAACCAAAACCATAACAACAAAAATAAGATACAACACAAGGAGGAGGATCAAGTAATGGGGACACGTGACCTCCCCTTCTTCCCTTTCCTTTTTTGGACCTAAAGCCATACCCCATCATTGGGATCCACTGGCACCATAACAAAATCACCCACAAAGGACTCAAATGGTTGTTCCTTATCCAAATCTAAGTTTTATGATATGTGGGCATGCTTTGTGCCAGCCATACCATCCTCATTGTGTGTCATATTTATCTGATGTTCTAGTGGAGGATGATAACAATCATTGACATAAACTTATTATAACTTAGTATCAACTGTTGAAATTGTAGCAAAGGAATGGCTTCTTTTCACTTGTGCCTTAGTCAAAGAAGCAAATTTGAATGCAATCTCATAGAAATTCGAGTTAGTTGTCAGTTAACATGTGTGATGTGGCCTATCACTAGTTTATTGTCAGTTAATTCGAGTTAGATGACTTTCAATGAGTTGTGGACCAATTGATAGCTAAAATTAGCTAACTAGTTGAGTTATCTCTAGTGTTAGCAGTGTATTGATCTTTAGTTCTAGAATAGAGATAGTTATGAGTCACTTGGGTAGTTTACTTTCAGTTAACTCAACTTACTCTTAGTTAACTAGTTGTTGCTACTAAAATTAGCCCTAGTAGGTCATGCAATTTGAATTGTTTATTGACATTGAATGAAGGCACAAATTGTATTTATTATAGTACACAAGTTTTTGTGTGTGGATCTTGAGACACGAGCAAAGATTGAGAAGCAAGCAGAGCAATTCTCTTGGGAATTGTGCAAGGAAATAGAAGAAATTCTTAATTTTTAGGGGCAGATTTGCACTATGAAATAGGAGCTTCCTAGCAGGCCTTATTTGCCTAAGTGTTGGAACAATCTTGTGTAGAGTTTATCAATATTGTAGGGAGATTTAGAGATGAAATATTTTCTATGTAATAGATGATATTTCTCATTTGATTCAATACAAGCTAGCAAGGGTTTTTCCCAATTGGGTTCCCCAAATAAATTTTGTGTTCTGAGTAATTGTGTTTCTATTAATTGTTTTCTTTCCACAAATTTTGGTAGAGAAATCTTGTGTCTTTTGTGACCAATTTGTTCTCATTAGAAGTTGCAAGGTTTCAAGGATTTTCTACATGGTATAAAAGTTGAAAAAAATGATACAAACAGAGTTCCTTGATCAAATTCAAATCACATTGGAGAGGAGATCAGTTAGTGTTGGAATCATGTCAGTCAATGGTTTGATAACAAAGCATGCCCTAGAAGGGACTTCGAACTTTTTTTAATGGAAGGAAAAAATGGGGGTCTTGTTATATGATAATGGGGTTTTGGAATACATTAAGACTAATATTCCCAAACCACCTGCACCATATGCACAACAACTAACTCAATGGAGGAAGGACACTGCTAAAGCTAGGAGGATGATACTAGGAGGAGTTAGAGACCATATTGTTCCAAATTTGCATGGGAAGGAGACAACATTCCAAATGTGGAAGGCCCTTACTGATCTGTTTGAAAACAATAGTGATGCTAGAAAATTTTCTTTGAAGGACAAATTGGGGAACATTTGAATGGGCAAGAATGAGCCCACTGTTACATATATATCTAGGTTTTCTCAAGTGAGGGATTAACTTGGAGGTTTTGGAGAGATAGTTCCACCCGTAGATATTATGAGCCTCGTTGTTCTTGGGCTTCACAAATTTTGGCATAATTTCCAAGATGTAGTGAATGGCAAAGATAAGCTCCCTGATTGGGAGAGATGGTGGTTAGATCTTATGTAGGAAGAGATACAGAGGAACGCAAGGGATGGAATCTCATCTAGAAGAAAATATGAGGAGAAATTTGCTTTAGCTAGCAAAGGGAAGAAATCCAAGGGTGAGAAGGCCCAAGGCAAAACCGAGTCTAGTCAGAATGGAGGCAAGGAAAATAAGGATCTTAGCAAGATCAAGTGTTTTCATTTTCATGAGTCTGGAGATTATTCTACAAAGTGTCCAAACAAGAATTCTAGCAAGCATGTTGCAGCAACAACAGGAGGAGAAGCACTCTCTTCTTAGTATTTCTTTTTAATAGCTTGCATGGCAAGCTTAGTACGAAGTCATGTGTGGTACATTAGCTCAAAGGCTTCATTCCACATGATAGGGAACAAAGATCTCTTCAACAGTTTGGAGGAGAAAGACATGTAATCCCATATTGAGCTTGGACAGGATGATAGATACTTGCCCAAAGGAGTTGGTACAATGAGCTTTAATAGGGAGTCTAGTTCCCTTCTCCATCTCAAGAATGTGATGTTTGTTCCAGGGTTGAAGAAAAGCATAGTCTCTATATCAACCGTTGAAGACAATGGATATGATGTTGTATTCAACAAAGGGAAGGCCTACCTCAAGCATTATGCTCCAGGACAAGTCAAGCATATTGGTGTCAAGATTGAGAACCTCTACAAATTGGAAGTTTATGCATGTACAACCTTGAGAAACAAGGCAGGGATTACTCAGAGCAGAGAAGTGGTGGTTGAGAGAGAGCAAGATAGAGCTCTCAAGATGGAGCGTCAACCAGTATCCAAGTTTCAATCTAAGCTAGTTGGCAGTTGGGTTGACCAGTAGGATGATGATGAGGAACATATCCCAGGGTGAGTGGAGGCAACCACTCAGTTAGATACTTCTAGTATAGGGAAAGTTCGAGCTGAGTGGGCATAGGATTTGGTGAAGGGAGCTCAGAAGAGAGTTGAATCCCCCATCACCAAGAAGTAGACACCCAAATACATAGGGTACATGGCTCTTTCTAGTTCAAAGGGAGCATTTGCAGCAACAGAGAACATGGTAGAGTTGAAGACAAATCCAAGTGGACAAGGTTCTTCCAAGAATCCCTTCCTTGCTAAGAGGGAGTGTTGAAATTGTAGGAAGGAATGGCTTCTTTTGACGTGTGCCTTAGTCAAAGAAGTAAATTAGAATTCAGACTCATAGAAATTCAAGTTAGAAGTTAGTTAACATGTGTGATGCATCCTATCACTAGATTATTGTCAATTAATTCGAGTTAGATGGCTTTCAGTGAGTTGTGGACTAGTTGATGGCTAAAATTAACTAACTAGTTGAGTTATCTCTAGTGTTAATAAGTTAACTAATATCTAGTTCTAGAATAAAGATAGTTATGAGTTGGGTAGTTGACTTCCTGTTAACTCAAATTACTCTTGGTTAACTAGTTACAACTATTAAAATTAGCCCTAGTAGGTCATGCAATTTGAATTGCCTATTGAGATTAAATGAAGGCACAAATTGTATTTATTATGGTACACATGTTTTTGTGTGCGAAGCTTGAGAAGTAAGAAAAGCGATTCTCTTGGGAATTGCACAAGGAAATTAGAGAAATTCCTATTTTTAGGGGATGATTTGCGATAGGAAATGAGTGTCCTAGCAGGCCTTATTTGCCTAAGTGTTGGGCAATTCTTGTGTAGATTTGATAAGTATTGCAGGGAGCTTCAAGATTGAAGTTGTTTCAATGTAATATACTAGATTTCTCAGCTCATTCAATATAAGCTAGCAGGATTTTTCCCCATTTGGGTTCCCCAGATAAATTTTGTATTCTATGTGTGATTTTGTTTCTATTCATTGTTTTCTTTCTGCAAATTTTGGTAGATAAATCTTGTGTCTTTTGTGACCAATTTCTTCTCATTATAAGTTGTAAGGTTTTAAGGATTTTCTACATAAATCTCCAATTGGGCCATAGTGTCCTCGGCCACTTTAAACTTTGATTACATGTGTTGTGTCTCTTTGTTTTCTTCCCCTTCATCATCAGATGATGGGGTCTCAACGAAATGCCAACCTTTTGGTTTATTCAGTCTTTTTTTCTTTTTTTGTTAACTTCTTAGCCAATGGGCATGTGTCCTATAAGTGTCCTATTTTAAACATACACAACACCGAAATATCGTGTTCTCGTAATCTAGTACCTGTGACCATTGAAAGTCCCCATGTTTCAATGTGATGTGATCTCGTAACCCTTTGCTTAGATCTATCTCCAAGCATACGTTGGCATAGGTGAAGATGTTATTCTCTAATCTCTCTAAGTCCATTTTTTTTAACTTGCCCAAAGTATTTCCTATGTCTTCAAGGACTTTGTGATGCCAGAATGGAAGAGGAAGGTTTGGAAGCCTAACCCAAACTAGCATAGTTATGACCACCATAGTAGTGGCATTAAAACCAAGAAAACATGAAGTAATAGATACAATGACTATTCCCTAAAACTAGGGTCCTTTATTTTGTACAAAATCCAGGTCCTTTTGTGTGTCAAATTGGAAAATGGAAAATCCTTTGGAGCGTAGAAAAATATCACATTATGTTGTCCAAGAGGTAAACACCCAATGAAATTAGGCTTCAAGCTTAGGACAAAAGCCATTAAATATGCATACAATGGATTTTTACTAGAGAACAAAAAATAGAGATGAAACCTCTAAGTTATTGATCTCCATGGATGGAACTTGTTCCATTTTGTCCACTATATATAGCCCTGGAATATTTTGATGTAGTAGGGGTAGCCTTAAAAGATGGAGCTCCATTTGTTGTCCTAACACTCAGAGAAACCCCACATAACATTGTATTCAGAATGATAGTTGAGTTATTTATGATGTAATAGTCTTTTAACTATGCATGATCTTGTAGGACCTTCCCATTAAATTGTAGACATTGTAATAATGTAGGAATGCCTCCTTTCATGTCAATAACCTCCTTTAGTTTGGAGACAAGTTCTGTATTTCTGATCCTACATGTGAGGGATTTCCAATGAACTTTTTAATGAAAATATGATAATGTTCATTTTTAGTACACTCAGCCTGAGGAGAAAGAGGCACCCCATAGTGGGGTGAAACAAGGCCCCTAATTCCAAGAATAGAGTCGTCACAAGCACTGGATATCCATAAATGTGAGCCAAGATTCAATAAGGGCTTCCCAATTGATCTCTTGTTGAATGTTAGTTTTTTTGTGCTAATTTCAACTTCAGAATTAAAAAACAATTGCTTATCATTTGCTTCATGTGCATAGGTTTCCTTTATGGTGTTTGTGAATGTAACATGTAAAGTTTATCAAGTTTTATGTTAAATTCATGAGAAAAATAACATGTAAATCAAATGTTGAACATCAACAGACAAATATACAGCAAACCATCAAATGAACACTTAACACAGTGTTTTGATGAAGGAGTTCACCCCTCCTGGGCTACATCTCCTTGGTCCAGCTTCCATGGCTTAGGCCTTTGTATTAGCTCAAAATGGAAAAAGTGATTTTTACAATGCTTTATTTCTCCTAAAATCTACTTTAATGTGTTCAGAACATCAAAATCATCTAGGAATGCCTTTTTCTGATCCCAATTTGGTTGAATTTTGTGAAAGTTATGGCCAAAACAATTTCTCCTAGTAAAACTCCACTAAAACTAGAGGAACTCCAGTTAACTCCGCTAAAACTGGAGTTAGCGCCGAATTTGGGGGATCCGCCAAACTAAACTCTGCATTAATTAGTGGATTAGTTGGATTAGTTAGGCGTAAAACATGATTAGCGCATTAAGTGCATTTAATGGCGCAATTTTTTTGGTTAACCGTTAGCCGCCGGTCTTCAAAGTTGTGTTCACATGGGACGGGGTTGGCCCGTTGGCTGGCTCCCTCCTCCTCCCAACCCTAAACGTAATAAACTTTAAATATAACATGAAATAGTTATAGGTTAAGACTTGAAGCACGTGTCTAATGGTGTGTCATGGAGCTTGTTCGGGTGAGGTCACTCGTTCGACTCCGCCGACCTGCCCATAAAATTTCGATAAAGTGCGCTGATAATGCCAACCTTTGGGGAGGGACATGTGGCGGCCTCTAGGCTTGCCACATTTCCCCTTCTCATTGGTCCATCCTCCAACCAATAGAATCGAACCAAATCATTAACTTGTCGACTAACCACAATGTGCCACTTGGCGCGACATCATTAGTAGTTGACCAACCTTGACCTACCACGTCAGCAGTACGGACTACTGACTGTGCAGTGACTATACCTTTTTTTTTTGCAAAAATTCTTATGTTTGGAAAAGTGGACAGAACATGGTATCCTCCTCATACGAACTCCCTTTTGATTGAAACGAATTGCGTTGGGATCATATCGCCGAGACGGGCACGGTCATTTAGGTTTTGAGCAATTCTGAGCACTTTTATTTTTGGGCTAAATACTGAGCACCTAATCATTCCTCCCCACTAGAAGCCTTTTGGACCCAAAAAGATACTATCAATTGTTCAGCAAGTGAGGGTACAACTCCCTCATCTTCTCTATATGCAACCATTTGGCCTTAGAAGGATTTTGTCCCTTCAGTCCCACTCGAAGGTATTCGACATTCCCTCTCTTTGAAGTTTCGGTTCTTCTGTTAAGTATGAGATCTTGTTGAAGTTCATCAAGATATTCTAGCGAGAAATCATCTATTGATGGCAAATAAACATGTTGTCCTTGATCATCAATCAAAGGAGGCTCAAACAATCTCAAATTATCAACATTAACAACAGAGTATATTTGCATAAGGAGGCAAATCTAGCTTAAATGCATTGTTACCAATATTTTCAAGAATTTTAAAAGGACCATAATGGATTGGCTTCATCTTTTTACCTTCCCCTTAAAGTATCTCTTTGCTAATATATAACTAAACTTCATCTCCAACTTGAAATTTATGATCGACGCGGTGTTTTTCATGCCTTGCCTTGTAGTTGCTCTAACTCTTTTCAAGTTGTTCTTGCACTGTGTGATGTATCAACTAAATTTTCTCAATGAACTTCCTTGCCTTATCAATGTCGCTATGACCATCGATGGCAACATCTTTCTCAAAGATGAAGTCCAATGGCAATCTTGTCAAGTACCCAAAACATGCCTCAAATGACTATGTGTTTGTGGAAGAATGCTTTGCCCTGTTGTATGAATGTTGTATGTAATGAAACTATTCATCCCACAACTTGGGATGTTTGCTGCAATATTTTCTAAGAAGATGAATAACTGTCCTGTTGACAACTTCAGTTTGTCCATATGTTTGCAGATGAAAGGTTGTACTCTTCTTCAACTTAGTGTCCATCATCTCCCACAAATTTGACCAAAATTCCCAACAAATCGAGAATCTTGATCACTTACAATGAAAGTAGGAAGACCAAAATGAACACAAATATTTTGAAAGAAAAGATGAGTTGTTTGTTCAACTGTAATTTTCTTTTTAGAATGTTTTAGAATACACATCTTGTTGAACCTGTCTACAACTACATACAAGTAATCATGACCTTTCCTTGATAATGGAAAACCTTCTATAAAATCCATTGAGATACTCTCCCATGGATGTGAAGGTACTGGAAGTGGAGTGTACAATCCTAGTTTCCTATTGCTAGGCTTACTTGTTGCACACAAAGAACATCCTCTAATGAAATGAGATACATTATCAAACATGCGTGGCCAATAACAATACCTTTGGAGATTTGCTATTGTCTTGCCTACGCCAATGTGTCCAGCAACCAATGAAGTGTTTGCCTCCCTTATGATATTGTTTCTTTCTCTTTGTGGAATACATAACTTGCCCAAGTGATACAACAAATTGTTGTGTACATGGTAATCTAACTCTTCAATTTGGTTTCCTTACCTCAAGCTTGCATACACATCTTGAAAGTCATTATCATATGCATATTGCTCAATGTAACTTTCATGTAAAACAAAATTGTGCTTGAGTATAGTAAATGAATTTACACTAGGCCTAGAAATCATATCAGCTACCTTATTGTAGATTCCCATTTTGTACTTGATAACCAAATGAAACTGTTGTAGAAAACCTATCCATTTGAAATGTTGTGATTGCTGCAACTTTGACTGTGACTGTAAGTACTCCAATGGTTGATGTTTAGTATGGATAATGGTCTCCTTCCCCATCAAGTAGTGTTCCCATTTTTTAACACTTTGTACCAATGTGTAAAGTTCTTTGTCATAAGTGGGATAGTTAGTCATAGCTCTATTAAAAATTTTAGAATGAAATGAAATGGGCTTACCATGCTGCATAAGAACTGCTCCCATGGCATAATCACAACATTCGTTAGAGTCTCAAATGGATATCTAAGATCCGGAAGATCCAATACCGGTGTTGAAATGATATTTTGTTTTAAAGCATCAAATGCTTTATGTTGTACATCTCCCCAATGGAAGACTTCCTTGACACTAGTCAATGCATGTAGTGGAGCTGCAATGGAAGAAAAATTAGCAATAAATTTCCTCCATTATTGTGTTACCCTTAGAAAACTTCCTACCACTATAATTGTATTGGGCTTGGACCAATTCACAATGACCTCAACCTTAGAGGGGTCTATCTTCAGCTCACCTCCTCCGACAATGTGTCCCAAATACACTAAAGAAGTCTAGCCAAATTCACACTTTGACATCTTTAAAAACAAATGTTCTTTTCTAGAGACATTAAGTACTTTGTTCACATGCATGATATGTTCATCTCTCGATTTGATGAATATGAGAATATCATCAAAGTAAAGAATGACAAAGTCATCCAGAAATGGTCTTAATACATCATTCATAACTCTCATGAAAGTAGATGGATAATTTGTAAGACTGAAAGGCATAACAAGCCACTCAAACAATCCTTGTTTAGTTTTAAATGTGGTTTTCCAAATGTCCTCTTCAGCTATTCTAACTTGATGATAACCACTTCATATTCTAACTTAGTGAAATACTTTACATAACTCAATTGATCAAGCAAATCATCAATTCTTGGGAGTGTACAACGATTCTTTACCATTATTTTGTTCAATGCACGGAAATCCACACACATGCGCCAAGTCTCATCCTTCTTTGGCACCAAAACAATTGGTGAACCACATGGAGAAGTGTATGGGTGTATGATACCTTTGTTCGGCAATTCTTGAATTTGCTTCTTAATTTCCATACTCTCCATGATCGACATGCGATACATGCCAATGTTTGGAAGTGGAACATCCTGCTACAGCTATATCTCATGATGAATTCCCCTCTTGGCAGGCAACCACTTTGGTTCCTAAAACATCTCGCCATGCTTTCTTACCACATCAAACAAATCAAATTTTAATTTATCATCACAACCTTCAAAATATTCATAATTAATATCATTCTTATTCTTAATTATGAGAAACACAAAATTTTTACTTGCATTTACTAGTCTCTTCATCTTCCCTGCATTAACCAAAGAAATGTTTAACTTTTTGCGATGGGCTCTCACAATATACTCCACTCCATCCTTCGGCAATATATATTTGCTCTCATGGTGATAAAATACTGCTTTCCTATCATACAAATAAGGAATTCACAAAATGATTCCTCAGATGTCAAGTGGAACTACATCTAACTCAACTTCATCAATGAAATTTTCAGTAATGGAAAACATGAATAAGCATTTCCTTGTAACCTGTAAATTTGCATTATTGACTATCCAACCCAAGGGATATGGCTTGTGATGAGGTATAGTTACAAGGTTAAGATTTTTGACCAAGTCTTCTGAAATTAAGTTTGATTGTGACCCACTATCAAATAACGTATCAATCTTTGTATGATTTAAAATTACCCTTACATGGAACAATTCTATCCTTCATTCTTCATTTGGAGTGTTGTTGTGACTATGTGAGGAACTAGTGCTTGCAATAGCTTCTTTTCCATTTGTGACCATGGCTGAAATCTTGGTCTCATCACTAAAATAAGATCTAAGATCATGTTGTGTGGTAGCAGTCGTCTTTTGTTTTCCCTTATTGTTTGGTTTCTTAGGCCTTAGTTCGGGATGTAATTTCCAACAATGGGTTTCATCAAGCCCCACTTTGGAACAATGTTGGCATATAGTTTTCTCCCCTTCTTTCTTCACACTTGCATTCTTCTTTCCCTTCCATTTTCCACCGTTCTCTTTCCCCTTACTCTTGAATGGCTTCTTCTTACTACCCTCTTCCTGAATGTTCTTTCCTCTTGCTTCAAGGTGCATGGATTGCACACATACCTCATCTAAATTTCTTGGATTGAACATAAGGATAGTATGCTTTAAGTAGGAATGTAAACCCCCAATATATTCAAGAGTATATCTTGGGAATTCAAGTTTACTCCTAACAACAAAGCCCTCTTCCTAAGCTCCTGGGTATAGTCTTGAGCTGTTTGGCCCTTGAGTTGCCTAAAATTATGCCAACTCATAATGGCTTTTTGCATATAAGCTAAAGGATAAAACTATATTTTAATTGCAAAAAGAAATTCAACCCAGGAAATGGATATCTTGCCATGAATTCTCATTTCCTCTTGAGCCTTTTCTTCCCACCAAACTAGTTTTGCTCCTTCTAGACTCAATGAAGCCAACTGGATATTTATCTCATCTTCTTGAAGGTTCTGAATTCTGAAATAAATCTCCAATTGTCAAACTTTTATGCATTCACCTCACCATTGTACATGGGAAGTTCAAACTTAATGTCCAATTTGAGTAAGGGAGTTTTTTCTTTGGGGCTTTTTGAATGAGTATGAACAATTTTTGTGGTGGAAGTGGAAGATGATGATGTTTGTGATGTTGAGGATGATGAATATGATGAGGAAGATGATGATTGTGGATATCGAGGAGGATTTCCTCCATTACCCTTTGAATCCTTTTTCTCATCTTTTTTATCTTCTGAGCTTCCCTCTCAATGTGGGGGCTTAGAAGTCTCTCTAGCCATTCTAGTGTTCCTCTCTTCATAGAGGACTCTAACCATGTCATTTAAGTCATAGAAAGCTTTCTTGAATGCTTCCTCTTCTGAAAGACCTTCAGAATCTCTTTCTCCATACATGATGTCTTTGGATTCAAGATCAGCTTCTGGTACTGCTTGTACCTCCTCAATCTCTATTGAAGTTAAAACTTGAGGTGCTTCAAGTGCAACTGGGATTGGAACTTTAAGTGGAGATTGTGGCCTTGTGGCTCTCCTTCTTTTGGGAATTATCTCAGGTGTTGCAACCAATAGTTTCCCTTCTCCTCTCTACAACTTTAACCTTGTAAGCATCACAAAGTTGCAACCATTAAAACCCTACTTACACAAAACTCAAGAAATCAAGCAAATAACCTTTGCTCTGATACCAACTTGATATGTTGTTGAATGTTAGTTTTGTTGTGCTAATTCCCACTTCAGAATTAAAAAACAATTGCTTATCATTTGCTTCATGTTCATAGGTTTCCTTTATGGTGTTTGTGAATATAACAAGTAAATTTTATCAAGTTTTATGTTAAATTCACGAGAAAAATAACATATAAATCAAACACTGAACAACAACAGACAAATATACATCAAACCATCAAATGAAAAATTAACACAGTGTTTGATGAACGAGTTCACCCCTCCTGGGCTACATCTCCTTGGTCCAGCTTCCATGGCTTGGGCCTCTATATTAGCTCAAAATGGAAAAAGTGATGTTGGCAATGCTCCACTACTCCTAAAACCTGCTTCAATGTGTTTAGAACATCAAAATCATCTAGGAATGCCTTTTCATGATCCCAATTTGGTCGAATTTTGCAAAGTTATGGCCAAAAAAATTTCTCCTTGTAAAACTCCACTAAAACAGGAGGAAATCCAATTAACTCCGTTAAAACTGGAGTTAGAACCGAATTTGGGGGATCCACCAACTCTTCTGTCAAACTAAACTCCACATTAATTAGTGAATAGGTTGGATTAATTTGGCGTAAAACATGATTAACGCATTGAGCGTGTTTAATGGCGCGGTTTTTTTGGTTAACCGTTAGCCGCTAGTCTTCAAAGTTGTGTTCACATGGGAGGGGGTTGGCTCCCTCCTCCCCCCAACCGCAAACGTAATAAACTTTAAATATAACCTAAAACCATTATAGGTTAAGACTTGAAGCGCACGTATGTCGTGGAGCTTGTTCGGGCGAGGTCGTGTGTTCGACTCCGCCAACCTGGCCATAAATTTTGCTAAAGCACACCGATAATGCCAACCTTTGGGGAGGGACACACGGCAGCCTCCAGGCTTGCCACATGTCCCCTTCTCATTGGTCCATCCTCCAACCAATATAATCAAACAAAATCATCAACCTGTTGACCAACCACAATGTGCCACTTGGCGAGACACCATTAGCAACTGACCAACCTTGACTTGCCCAATCACCTACCACGTCAGCAATACGAACTGTTGAGTGTGCAGTGATTGTACCTTTTTTTGGGCAAAAATTCTTGTGTTTGGCAAAGCAGACAAAACACGATATCTTCCTCATACAAACTCTTTTTTGAGTGAAACGAGTTGCATTGGGATCGTTGAGATGGACGTGATCATTAAGGTTTTGAGCGATTCTGAGCACTTTGATTTTTGAGCTAAGCACTGAGCACCTGATCATTCCTCCCCATTGGAAGCCTTTTGGACCCCAAAAGATATTATCAATTGTTCAGCAGGTGAGGATACAGCTCCCTCACCTTCTTGATCTACAACCATTTGGCCTTAGAAGGATTTTGTCCCTTCACTCTCACTCGAAGGTATTCAACGTTCCCTCTCTTTGAAATTATGGTTCTTCTGTCAAGTATGAGATCTTGTTGAAATTAATCAAGATATTTTGGTGAGAAATAATCTATTGATGGTAGTTGAACATGCTCTCCTTGATCATCAATCAAAGGAGGCTCAAACAATCTCAAATTCTCAACATTAACAACAGATTATATTTGTATATAAGGAGGCAAATCTAGCTTAAATGCATTGTTATCAATCTTTTCCAAAATTTTAAAAGGACCATAATGGATTGGCTTCAGATTTTTACCTTTCCCTTGAAGTCTCTCTTTGCTAATATATAACCAAACTTTGTCTCCAACTCAAAATTTATGATCGACACAGTGTTTGTCATGCCTTGCCTTGTAGCTGCTCTGACTCTTTTCAAGTTGTTCTTGCACTGTGTGATGTATCAGATGAATTTTCTCAATGAACTTCCTTGCCTTATCAATGTTGTTATGACCATCGATAGCGACATATTTCTCAAAGATGAAGTCCAATGGTGATCTTGTCAAGTACCCAAAACATGCCTCAAATGGCAATGTGTTTGTGGAAGAATGCTTTGCCCTGTTGTATGCATGTTGTATGTAATGCAACTGTTCATCCCACAACTTGGGATGTTTGTTGCAATATCCTCTAAGAAGATGAATGATTGTCCTGTTGACCACTTCAGTTTGTCCATGTGTTTTCGGATGAAAAGTTTTACTCTTCTTCAACTAAGTGTCCATCATGTCCCACAAATTTGACCAAAAATTCCCAACAAATCGAGTATCTCGATCACTTACAATGGAAGTAGGAAGACCAAAATGAGCCCAAATATTTTGAAAGAAAAGATGAGTTGTTTGTTCAACTGTAATTTTATTTTTACATGGTGTTAGAATACACATATTTCTAAACCTATCTACAACTACATACAAGTAATCATGACCTTTCCTTGATAATGGAAAACCTCCTACAAAATCCATTGAGATACTCTCCCATGGACGTGAAGGTACTGGAAGTGGAGTGTACAATCCTATTTTCCTATTGCTAAGCTTACTTGTTGCACACAAATAACATCCTCTAATGAAATGAGATACATTATCAAACATGTGTGGCCAATAACAATACCTTTGGAGATTTGCTATTGTCTTGCCTACACCAAAGTGTCCAACTATCAATGAAGTGTGCGCCTCCCTTATGATATTGTTTCTTTCTCCGTATGGAATACATAACTTGCCCAAGTAATACAACAAATTGTTATGTACATGGTAATCTAACTCTTCAATTTGGTTTCCTTGCCTCAAGCTTGCATACAAATCTTGAAATTCATTATCATATGCATATTGCTCAATGTAACTTTCATGTAAAACAGAATTGTGCTTGAGTATAATAGATGAATTTACAATAGGCCTAGAAATCATATTAGCTACCTTATTGTAGATTCCCTTTTTGTACTTAATAACGAAATGAAATTGTTGTAGAAAACTCATCCATCTGAAGTGTCGTGATTGCTACAACATTGACTGTGATTGTAACTACTCCAATGGTTGATGGTTGGTATGGATAATGGTCTCCTTCCCCATCAAGTAGTGTTTCCATTTTTTAACACTTTGTCCCAATGTGTAAAGTTCTTTGTCATAAGCGGGATAGTTAGTCACAGCTCCATTAAAATTTTCATAATGAAATGAAATGGGCTTACCATGTTGCATAAGAAGTGCTCCCATGGCATAATCACTAACATTCGTTTGAATCTCAAATGGATGTCTAAGATCTGTAAGAGCCAATACCGGTGTTGAACTGATATTTTGTTTTAAAGCATCAAATTCTTTCTGTTGTACATCTCCCCAATGGAATACTTTCTTGACACTAGTCAATGCTGGAGCTCCAATGGAAGAAAAATTAGCAATAAATTTCCTCCAATATTGTGTCGCCCCTAGAAATCTTCTTACCTCTGTAATTGTATTGGGCTTGGGCCAATTCACAATAACCTCAATCTTATATGGGTCTATCTTTAGCTCACCTCCTTCAACAATGTGTCCCAAATAAACTAAATAAGTCTTACCAAATTCACTCTTTGACATCTTTAAAAAAAATTGTTCTTTTCTCAAGACATCAATTACTTTGTTCACATGCACGACATGTTCATCTCTGGATTTGCTAAATATGAGAATATCATCTAAGTAAACAATGAAAAATTCATCTAGAAATGGTCTCAATACATCATTCATAATTCTCATGAAAGTAGTTGGAGCATTTGTAAAACCAAAAGGCATAACAAGCCACTCAAACAATACTTGTTTAGTTTTAAATGTGGTTTTCCAAATGTCCTCTTCAGCTATTCTAAATTGATGATAACCACTTCATAAGTCTAACTTAGTGAAATACCTTGCATACCTCAATTTATCAAGAGAATAATCAATTCTTGGGAGTGGATAATGATTCTTTACCGTTATTTTGTTCAGTGAACAGAAATCCACACACATGCGCCAAGTCTCGTCCTTCTTTGGCACCAAAACAATTGGTGAACCACATGGCGAAGTAGATGGGCGTATGATACCTTTGTTCATCAATTCTTGAATTTGCTTCTTGATTTCCATACTCTCCATGATCGACATGTGATACATGCCAATGTTTGGAAGTAGAACATCTTGCTGCACCTATATCTCATGAAAAATTTCCCTCTTACGAGGTAACCCATTTGGTTCGTAAAACATCTCATCATGCTTGCTTACCACATCAAACAAATCAGATTTTAATTTATCATCACAACCTTCAAAATATTCATAATCAATATCATTCTTTTTCTTGATCATGAGAAGCACAAAATTTTTACTTGCATTTACTAGTCCCTTCATCTGCCTTGCATTAACCAAAGAAATGTTTAACTTTTTGCGATGGGCTCTCACAATATACTCTACTCCATCCTTGAGCAATAGATAGTTGTTCTCATGGAAATAAAATACTGCTTTCCTATCATACAAATAAGAACTTCCAAAAATGATGCCTAAGACGTTAAGTGGAACTACATCTAACTCAACTTCATCAATGAATTTTTCAGTAATGGCAAACCTGAATAAGCATTTCCTTGTAACCTATAAATTTGCATTATTGACTATCCAACCCAAGGGACATGGCTTCTGATGAGGTACAGTCTCAAGGTTAAGCTTTTTACCAAGTTTTCTGAAATTAAGTTTGATTGTGACCCACTGTTAAATAATGCATCAATCTTTGTATGATTTGAAATTACCCTTACAGTCAAGAATTCTATCCTTGATCCTTCATTTGGAATGTTGTTGTGACTATGTGAGGAACTAGTTCTTGCAATAGCTTCTTTTCCTTTTGTGACCATGGTTGAAATATTGGTCTCATCACCATAATCAAATCCAAGATCATGTTGTGTGGTATCGGTCGTCTCTTGTTTTCCTTTATTGTTTGGTTTCTTAGGCCTTAGTTCGGGATGTAATTTCCAACAATTGGTTTCATCATGCCCCGCTTTGGAACAGTGTTGGCATATAGTTTTCTCCCCTTCTTTCTTCACACTTGAATTCTTCTTTCTCTTCCATTTTCCACCGTTCTCTTTCTCCTTAACCTTGAATGGCTTCTTCTTACTACCCTCTTCCTGAATGTTCTTTCCTCTTGCTTCAAGGTGCGTGGCTTGCACACATACCTCATCTAAATTGCTTGGATTGAACATAAGGATAGTATGTTTTAAGTAGGAATGTAAACCCCCAATATATTTCAAGAGTGCATCTTGGAAATTCAAGTTTACTCCTAACAACAAAGCCCTCTTCCTAAACTCTTGGGTATAGTCTTGAATTGTTTGACCCTTGAGTTGCCTAAAATTCTACCAACTCATAATGGATTTTTGCATATAGGATAAAGGATAAAATTGTCTTTTAATTTTAGAAACAAATTCAACCCAAGAAATGGATATCTTACCATGAATTCACATTTCCTCTTGAGTCTTTCTTCCCACCAAACTAGTGTTTCTCCTTCTAGCCTTAATGAAGCCAACTAGATTTTTATGTCATCTTCTTGAAGGTTCTGAATTCTGCAATAAACCTCCAATTGTTGAATCCAATTGTCTAAATTTTCTACATTCGCCTCACCATTGTACATGGGAAGTTCAAACTTAATGTCCAATTTGAGTAAGGGAGTTTTTTATTTTGGGTTTTTTGAATGAGTATGAACAATTTTTGTAGTGAAGTGGAAGATGATGTTGTTTGTGATTTTGAGGATGTTGAAGATGATGAGGAAGATGAAGATGGTGGAGATGGAGGAGGCTTTCCTCTATTACCCCTTGAATCCTTCTTTTCATATTTTTTATCTTCTGAGCTTCCCTCTCTATGTGGGGGCTTAGAAGTCTCTCTAGCCATTCTAGTTTTCCTATCTTCATAGAGGACTCTAACCATGTCAGTTAAGTCATAGAAGGCTTTCTTGAATGATTCCTCTTCTGAAATACCTTCAGTCTCTCTTGCTCCAGACATGATGGCTTTGGATTCAAGCTCAACTTCTAGTACTGCTTATACCTCCTCAATCTTAATTGAAGTTAAAACTTGAGGTGCTTCAAGTGCAACTGGGATTGGAACTTTGGGTGGAGATTGTGGCCTTATGGCTCTCCTTCTTCTGGGCATTACCTCAGGTGTTGCAACCAATAGTTTCCCTTCTCCTCTCTACAACTTAACCTTGTAATCATCATAAATTTGCAACCATTAAAACCCTACTTACTCAAAACTCAAGCAATCAAGCAAATAACCTTTGCTCTGATACCAACTCGATATGTTGTTGAATGTTAGTTTTGTTGTGCTAATTTCAACTTCAGAATTAAAAAACAATTGCTTATCATTTGCTTCATGTGCATAGGTTTCCTTTATGGTGTTTGTGTATGTAACAGGTAAATTTATCAAGTTTTATGTTAAATTCATGAGCAAAATAGCATGTAAATCAAATGTTGAACAATAGCAGACAAATATACAACAAACCATCAAATGAACACTTAACACAGTGTTTTGATGAAGGATTTCACCCCTCCTGAGCTACATCTCCTTGGTCCAGCTTCCATGGCTTGGGCCTCTGTATTAGATCAAAATGGAAAAAGTGATGTTTACGATGCTCTACTACTCTTGAAACCTACTTCAATGTGTTTAGAACATCAAAATCATCTAGAAATGCCTTTTCCTGATACCAATTTGGTTGAATTTTGCAAAAGTTATGGCCAAAACAGTTTCTCCTAGTAAAACTCCACTAAAACTGGAGGAACTCCAGTTAACTCCACTATAACTGGAGTTAGTGCCGAATTTGGGGGATCCGTGAACTTTTCCACCAAACGAAACTCCACATTAATTAGTGGATAAGTTAGATTAATTAGGCGTAAAACATGATTAGCGCATTAAGCATGTTTAATGGCACGGTTTTTTTGGTTAATCGTTAACCATTGGTATTCAAAATTTTGTTCACATGGGAGGGGGCTAGCCCGCAGGCTGGCTCCCTCCTCCCCCCAACCGCAAATGTAATAAACTTTAAATATAACCTGAAACCATTATAAGTCAAGACTGGAAGCACGGGTGTAGTGGTATGTCGTGGAGCTCGTTCGGGCGAGGTCACGTCTTCAACTCCGCCGACCTGCCCATAAAATTTTGGTAAAGCACACAGATAATGTCAACCTTTGGGTAGGGACACGTGGCATCCTCCGGGCTTGCCACATGTCCCCTTCTCATTGGTCCATCCTCCAACCAATAGAATCAAACCAAATCATCAACCTCTCGACCAACCAAAATGCGCCACTTGGCAAGACACCATTAGCAGTTGACAAACCTTGACCTACCTAGTCACCTACCACGTCAACAGTACAGATTACTGATTGTGCAGTGATTGTACCTTTTTTTTTTGCAAAAATTCTTCGATCGGACAGAACGCGATATCTTCCTCATACGAACTCCGTTTTGAGTGAAACGAGTTGCGTTGGGATCGTATCGCCAAGACGGACGCGTTCGTTCAGATTTTGAGCGATTTTGAGCACTTTGATGTTTGATCTAAATACTAAGTACCTAATCACCAATGGGTAAAGCCTAGAGCAACGACTTTATATCAGTTCCATAGAGCTCACTGATATATATTATTTGTGACAGAAAAACTGAGATCCCATTCACCTAAAACCACCCCACAAATGGTTTTGGGGCATATAAATTAGAGCATAAATGAATACAGAGGATAGATAATACCCTCGAAAATTTGGACTGCAAATTTGGATTCTTTCTCATCGGTGTTAGTTTTTGTAACATCAAATGGTGCTTTAGTCTCGACAGTTAGCAACAAGGCTAAGAAACACTAAGAAATTAGAACCCATAAAAGGTTTCTAGAAAATCCACCTGGAAATGCCTTAATTAAGTTAATTAATCAATAATTAAATTTTTCCTAAGTCTAAGTCAGGGAAAATGATTAGTTAACAAGAATTAATTGAGGAAGGTGAGATTTGTCTAGAAACACACATGGATCGACTAGGAAATCATCTCATCCTTTGATTAAAATTTTGATCTTGGCCATTAGAGTCCCATAGTGAGATTATAAGAAGAAGTTGATGGGTAGATGGAGGAACACACTTGAGATTGATTTCCTTGGGCAGTTTGATTTTTCCAGAGAGCAGAAGTAGTTTCCAGAAGAGTTTCAGATAGAGAAGGGAAGCAAAGATAGTGATTTCTAAGGCATTTTCTAGTTCTGAAGAGTCATAAAGAGGAGGCCAAAAATTTTCTCCAAGAGTTTGCACAATGCCAGAAAGTGTTTCTAGAGTGTTGGGGAGACAATTTATCAGTCAACAGCAGGGAGGACAGATAGATTGGAAACTACTTCAGATAATGTGTTTTATAGGTAGCGTTAGGGTGATGTAGAGCCTGTGCAGACCACTTGGATGACTAGATTTTTAGAGGTTAGACAATGTTGAGATTACTCGGAGAGGGTAAAATTCCCTCAGATATTTTCTCCAATATTTCTCTTTGATAGTTTCCCCAGTTTGGTGAAATTTATTGTACTCAGAAACTTCTCACTATTGCTTAGTAATAATAAACCCTTAGTTTTTGCACCAATTTTCCCAAGTTGGGTTTTTCCAGGGAAATTTGTCCAAAAATAATGGTGTCATATTTGTGTGTGTGTGGGTGCTAGTATCTTCTCAGTTTCCATTTTATCTTCTGCAGTATTTTTATTTGTGAAGATTGTAGTATGATTAATTCATTGTTGTCGTAGAAAAAAAATTGATTATTTAATGTATCAATCAAAATAATTAATTCTAGTTGTTGTAATTGAATTTCAATGGTGAAATTTTGACATGGTATTAGAACAATTTTGATCAGAAGAGAAGCTTAGAAGTGGAAGAAGAAAAAATCATTGTTCAAAGAGAGAAGTAGGATATTTTTTTGGGGGGCTATGTAGTGCCCAGCCAGGTAGTGTAAATTGCTTGAGCAGATCGATTTTTTCAGTGTAAGGTTGCAAAAAAAATCGGCTTGCCATATTGAGTGATTCCATCGGGCAAAAAGAGAAACAATCCAATATTTTCATTGGGTAGATTCCTTGTTTGGGCACAGAAGGGTTTTGCAATAGTTGCTAGAAAATAATCAATGTTGGGTGGAATAGAAAGTGCACACACAGAGGGAAATTTCTCTCAGAGGGTTTCTAGCCTAAAAATCCAAATTTGTAATTATAGTCAACAATAGCTACAAGCATATTTTATAGCTCCAGAAGGGAGTGCGAATAACAAATTCAACAACTAAGCAGGTGAAGAGAGATTTTTTCGTTTTAGTTTCAAAGATGGCCACAATTGGGCTTAGATACTAGGATAGGTTGGAGGGAGCCTCCAACTATGTCATCTAGAAGGCTTTGATGTCCTTCCTGTTGGATGAATTTGGCATGAAGATTTATGCAGATAATGTTGTGGTAGTATCGATTGATGCAGATCACTGAAAGGGTATAGGAAAGAGATGGAAAAGGTGAAGTGCATGATATTAGATGGAGTTGGGGACCATATAGTTTCACATATATCTAGCAAGAACACTACCAAGGAGATGTGGGATGCTCTCACTCATAAATATCATAATCCTTTCGAGTAGTGGAAGATGTTCCTGCAAGAGAAGTTGAGAAACATCAGGATGCAAAAGGTTGAAGGCATAGATCCCTTCCTCACAGGAGTTCGGGAAATGTGGGATCAACTTTTAGCATGGAGAGGCACCTCAACCTACAAAGCTTGTGTGTTTGACCCTAAACAATGTCACGGAGGAATGACAAGTATTTTTCCAAAGCATCTTGGGACAAGACACATTAATAGGGTGGGACGGGATGCGGTCAAACTTGTAGCAGGGGTAGATGAGGCGAGCTCTAGTAAAGATCTCCATCAATGGAAGCAACAACAAGGGTGAAAATGGTGAGAAGGAGGAAGATAATGTGGCCCTTGCATCAAAAAGTCCCAGTCAGGGACATGGGGAGATAAATAAGAATATGGACCTATCTAAGGTCAAGTGCTTCAAGTGTGGTGAGTTTGACCACTATAGTACTCAGTGTCCTCTTAGGAAGAAGGAAAAGCAAGAGAAGCAAGACTAGGCAATAACATCTGTAGAGATAGAAAAAATTTCCTCTAGGTTGGATGAAGACTTTGTCATGTTTGCCATTATACCTCCAAGAGTGAGGTGGGCAAATATGGAGCTATAGTGCCAAAGTTGTGCAGATTTGGGTAGGGTCTAGTGAGGTGTCTTCCTCATGGATCATTACCTTGCTACAAGGGACCAAAATATTCAGTAGTAGGATGGATTAGTGCCAGTGATGCAATCAGATTCTAGAGTGATAGTTGCAGACTAGTTAAAGTCAGGTGTTGAGGAGCGCAGGGCTTAATAGCAAAGTCAACTGCAACGCAGATTCCCTGGTGGACAATGTAGAGGCTAGTAGTAGTTAGATGCTCAGGAGACAAATGCAGCATAGAGACATTTGATTCAATATTTCAGATGTTTCTAAGTTGTAGTAGTTTCAATAGCAACAACAACAGTTGATAGGGAATTGCAATGTAGATGCAGAGTTGTCAGTAATGCAATAGTGTCAATAGCACACAAATGTAACATTAGAGTTGCGCAGTGGTAGGCAGTCGCAGTGGTAGGCAGTCACAGTGGCAAGACATTAGAAGCATATAGAGGATGGTGCAAACAGGGTGTTGGAGCAGTTCAACACTAGAACACCTTTCTCACTAAGAGGAAGTGTTAGTTTTTATAGCATCAAACCATGTTCTAGTATTGACAGTTGTCAGAGAGGCTAAGAAACACTAGGACTCTAAAACCCATAAAAGGTTTATGGAAAATCCACCTAGAAATGCCTTAATTAAGTTAATTAATCAGTAACTAAATATTCCCTAAGTCTAACTTAGGGAAAATGATTAATTAATAGGAATTAATTGAGGAAGGTGAGATTTCTCTAGAAAATCATATAGATCAACTAGGAAATAATATCATCCATTGATTAAAGCTTTAATCTTGGTTGTTGGAGTCCCACAGTGAGATTATAAGAAGTAGATGGGTAGATGGAGGAATACACTTGAGATCGGTTTCCTTGGGCAGTTCAATTTTTCCAGAGAGCAACAACAATTGGCAGAAGAGTTTGAGCCAGAGAAGGGAAGTAGATATAGTGAGTATGGACGAAATTTTCTAGTTCCAGAGAGTCAGAAAGATGAGATTGAAAAATTTCTCTTAGAGGTTACGTGGATCCCCAATTGGGCAATTTGATTTTGCTGGAGAGAAGCTTGTTTTCAGTTCCAAAGGCCGGAAAGTGTTTCTAGAGTGTCGGAGAGACAATTTCTCAGTCAGCAGTAGGAGGGATGACTAGATTCACAGCTACTTCAGGCAGTGTGTTTGACAGGCAACACTAGGGTGACGCAGAGCCTCGACAAACCACTTGGACTACTAGCTTTTAAGAGGTCAAATAGTGTCGGAATTGCTTAGAGAGAGGGTAAAATTCCCTCGAATATTTTTTCCAGTATTTCTCTTGGATAGATTCGCCAGTTTGGCGAAACTTATTATACTAAGAAATTTCTCACTACTGCTTAATAATAATAAACCCTCAATTGTTGCACCAATTTTCCCAAGTTGTGCTTTTCTAGGGACTTTTGTGCAAAAATAATGGTGTCATATCTGTGTGTTTATGTGCCAGTATTTTCTCAGTTTCCAGATCATCTTCCACAATATTTTTATTTGAGAAGAGTGCAATGTGAATAATTCGTTATTGTCGTAGCATTAATAAACTGAATAATTAATGTATATGATAGAATAATTAATTCTGGTTTTTGTAATAGAATTTCATATCTGAAGAGTCAGCTATAAGAGGGTCGCGTTTCCTCAGTGAGGCTATGCAATATTGGTGTAGAAGCTTCAAAGGCAGAGTTCGATTTGGCCAGAAAGAGGGTCTCTTCATTTGTTGGAGGCCGAGAGAATTTCCAGAAGGGGTCAACGAGTCATTCTTAGAGGTTGGATTGGGTAGGTGGCCTTATCAGTTGCAATTCTAGGCAGAGCGTGTTAGATAATTATATATTATAGAGCAATGGAACACATATAATATTGCATAAATATAAACACAGAAAACGCATAAAACCAAAGAGAGACACAGATATACGTGGTTCACCCAGTTTGGGCTACATCCACCCTAAACAGCCACTCCTTCCTTTCTATTATCCAGCAAAATGAAGGTACACAACCTACAACATATCCGCTATAATATCCTTTATTTTCTCTCGCAGTCTCACCTCTCTGTTTCTTGCTTGGAGAATACACATCTATTACACAGCCTCCATATAATGCCCTCATACAAAGAGAGGGGTTGCCTTCTAGGGCAAAAAACCCTAAACTAAACATAAGTTCTACCATCAGATCATCTACCTAATGAACGACCCAGATTGACTAGAAATTACTATACTTTTACAAGGCAATTTTACATATGTTTTTAGCTTCGGGGCGCTGCCCCCGAACCCCCCGCCAGGGGACCGTTGGCCCCCAGACCCCCCAGTCGGGGGGGATCGGCCCCCCCTGAACCCCCGCGGGGAGGACAAGTCCCCCCCGCGTGGAGGGGTGTACAAATTTCCTAGGGTATACATCCGGCGAAAACAAAGACCTCTAAATAATCATGCTCCACACTCAATAGAGCATATAAGTTCCTACGTAGATTTGATGCAGAGGATGACACAGGGGTTTCGTGGAGCCTGGTATTTTCCAATTTCAGAGCTAGATCAATGTCGAGTGAGGCATTATTTGTCTCATTAATTTTTTATGGCCAATTTTCCTGTAGTGGATTGCCAATTTGGGCATCCAGTTGTACTCATAATTTTCTTGTTGTTGCTTAATAATAAAAACCCTTAGTTGTTGAACTAGATTTTCAAAGTTGGGTTTTTCTGGGAACATTTGTCCAAAAATAATGGTGTCGTATTTTTGTGTGTGTGTGTGTGTGTGTGTGTGGGTGTGTGTGTGTGTGTTAGGTCCCTATAATACTAGTGATGCCCCCATTAATATTGTACTTGTATCCCTTATTAATATTGTGCCCCTATTGTCCCATATTGTTCTTACTGTGCCTCTCTATTGTTATTTTTGTGCCTTTATATTATTATTGTTAGGTCGGCTTGGTTATATTGTGACCCCTTAGACTCCTATATATAGAAAGGAGGTTTTGTCATTTGAATCATCCAAGAATTATTCATTTTTGTAATGTAAAGGAGGTTGCCCCCTCGAAGAGGCTAAATTCTGATGCATTCAATTATCTTTTCTATTTTTTTGTGAGTTGGTTTCATAACATTTGGTATCAGAGCTTTGGATTCTAGGGTTTCACTACTCCAAATAAGTCATTGGGGCATTTTTGCTATAACTTTTTTGTTGCGACATTTCAGAAGCAGGAAAACAAAAAACAAAAAACAAAAACAAAAACAAAAAACAAAAACAAAAAAACAAAGCAAAACAAAAACAAAATCAAACAAACAAACAAAACAAATACAAAAACAAAAACAAAAACAAGAACAAAAACAAAACAAAACAAAACACAAAAAAAAACAAACAAACAAACAAACAAAAACAAAAACAAAACAAAACAAACAAACAAACAAAAACAAAAACAAAACAAAAAAAACAAACAAACAAAACAAAAACAAACAAAAAACAAAAAAACAAAAACAAAAAGACAAAAAAAAAAAAAACAAAAAAACAAAAAAACAAAGAAACAAAAACTATTTGAGACGAAATCACACTAAACCTCGGGTCCAAATTTTAGAGCTTGTTGCACTACATTTGCGGAGATATGATCTGAGGAAGTTGGTATTTTTGCAGACTCCTAAATTACATTCCAAACAGGTGACCTGGGAAAAATCGTCATAACTTTCTCTCTGAGCATCAAATTGAAATTTTGTAAGAACGTACAGAAAGAGGACAGACTATTGTTTCTTGTATATATTTTTCAAAGCCAAAGGTCAAAACAGTGACACGTGGCACTTGATACAAGTTCGCTATTCTGGAAAGGTCTATAATCAGGTCATCTTGGGAGATTGTGCATAACTCTTCCTTAGAGAATCCAATTTGGATCAAACTAGTGGCATTGGAAAGAGGACGTAGAGGGCTACTACAAGTCGCAATTTCAGAACTTAATGATCCAAAATTACAGAGATACATCAGATTCAATATCAAGCTCCTGCAAAGTGAAAAAAGGTGTGTAAGTTTTTGTTAATTTTTGCATAAGCTTGATTTGAAAAATTAGTTTGAAGGAATTGAAAGGGCATAGTAAAGCATTTATCGGTAATTGATTCCTCGAGGAAAGAAAATGCAAACACCTAGTAAGCAACCTAAAAGCTCTAGCATGAATCACGAAGAAGAGGAAGAAATGCAACATAATATATCAAAATTACGAGACCAAGTGCAACAAGCGTCACTTGCACAAAAAGGTGTAGAAGCTAAGATGGATGGTTTAAAGAAAGGCATGGAAGCTAAGATGAATGGCATGGATGCTAAAATGTATGGCATGGATGATAAGATGGAAGAATTGAATATAAAATTGAATAAGTTGCTACAAGAAATGGTCACTAATGGTGAAAAGGTAGTAAAGGAAACTCATGATGAGAACAAAAGAAATGTTAATCATGATTCCATAGACTCTAATGTTGGATCAAAGACACACCATATTCCAAAAATCGATATGAGGAAGTTTGATGGCAAGGATCCCGCAACATGGATATTACAGATGGAGCAATTTTTCGATCTCAATAATGTGCAAAACACACAAAAGGTACGTATTGCAACTTTATATTTGGAACCAAATCAGTTTGTATGGTATCAATGGCTTTGCTCTCGTAAACAAATTATCACTTGGGCAATTTTTACGAAA
>APFE030186365.1:188581-201976 GCA_000404065.3 Pinus taeda | reverse complement strand
AGTGCCTCCTTCCTTCTCCTATTGTGTCATATTTGTAAATCCTTCAATCCTATCCCAAGTTGTTCTTAAGGGGGGATGTTTAGGATATTCCGACACATAGGAATAGTTAAGTATAACTTGGTCTAGTATAGAGTTAGGTAAAGTGTGTTTCTTTACTATGTACATTTGTAACTTACAATCCGACGGTCACGATATGTAGTGATCCGACGGCTCATTCTCTCCTTGGTATTACCGACACTTGATCCGTGGCTTAACACCCGATTGGTCCATGAATTCTATTTAAAGCGCATGGAGGGTCATTTGTAGGTTAACCGTTCACGAGAGAAGCTTATGTAAATTTTCATTCTTTTATTAATAAATTGCCTGAAGTGACCGCGTGTCCTTTAGTGTTCTGTCTGAGGAACTTACCCTGTAAATTCCTACATTGCCATCGAAAAAAATCATTTCAAACGTAAAGTGCGAGAAGCACTTGAAATCATCAAGCACCTGCACAACTTTAATAGAGATGGAGGCTTGGAAGTTAGCAAAAATTGGATTTCCCTTCTCCCCCACATTGAATAAAATACTTGTCCCTTCTCATCACCCTTACCATTCTTCATCATGCCCGCCTTTCACCCCTACCCCTCACATTTATCTCCTATAGCACATTCACCTCTCCTCTTAAATTTCCCCTATCACCCTCTCATGATCTCCCCTTATGAATTTTAACCACTTTTGAAACCCTTTCTTCTTCGTACCCAATCCTTAGTTACAAGCTCCATATCCCTCTCCTAACCCAAACAATGAAAATAAAAATAAAATTAAGTATTATTTAGAAATATTGCTTATATAAGCTAGTAGCATGAATTAACATTAAGTATAATTAATTTTCATATGTAAATATAGTGGAATAATCTAATAACATAAACTTAAATAAATGGAAATCTACATTAGTAAAATTATCATAAAAGAAATTATAATTTAACCTAATAAAAATAAAACTAAAAATATAATTTTATAAAATAAAATAAAAAAAACTCATTCACTTAATACATAAATAAACATAAAAGGTAACAATGAAATTAATAGTATCATATTAATAAATATAATATAACTCTTATTGGAATATATTAACAAACATTATACCATAAATCATTCAAGGCAGATTAAAATTAAATAATTCATTAACAATAAATAAATAACATTATATTAGCCCCTTTATAATGTTATATTAGCCCCTTTTTTAACATTATATTAGCAACAAACTAATTAACATTATATTAGCAACAAACTAATTAACATAGGCTTAAATAAAACTAAAGTCTAAGCAATATTGAAGTAATAAACATTAAACAAAGAAATTAAGTTTATTTTAAAAAGAATTTAAATTTATTTATTTAAAATAAGAATAAAATTATAATGCAATTGGTTAAAGGAATCATTACAATATAATAAAACATAAGTAGTAGTAAAAAAATTGTATTAATAATATAATATAACTCACATAAAATTTTATTAACCACAATAAATTTATAAATTATTATTAACTAATAAAAAAATTTAAAAAAAAAAAAACAAAAAACAAAACTAGAGAATTACAAATAAATAATTTATTAAATAACAAAATGAGAATAATGAATTGTAATAATAAAAAATATGGGTTTTTTCTAGTCGGCACCCGAACTTGACATCACTCTAAATCATATTTATAGCTCTCTTTCTCTTCTTTGTAAACGAGTCCTGAGAATGAGTCTTGTTCTAGACTGATGAGTTTTGTTCTAGACCCGAAATGTAGACAACTTGAAAATGAACACTGTGAAATATCCAAATCAAGACTCACAAAAATTACAATCTATACAATATATTATAAAACACATGTTTTGATGCCTACCTAAATTGCTAACTATTAATATTTATGAACTATTTAATTCATATAAATATACTATTTATAATTTCACTCAACCATTAAAACATAATTGTAAAAAAAGAAAGAAAAGAAGTAAGAATAGCGTGTTCACATTGTTTTTATATAAATGATAGAAATAAGCACTAAATACTTAGATACATATGTGTCCAAAACAAATCTATCTTTAGGAAAACAATATATGCATGTAGATAATAAGATATGAAATAATGAAGCAACATGTTTTGCATTATGTTCGTTTGTTATGTATTTAATTTTTTACTTCATATCAAAATGAGCCTACTATGTTAAAACTATGGGGAAGATGTAAGATGGGAAGAGTACACATCAGTTATGAAGTGATAGAGTTAATGGTTACTATGAGTTAAATGAGTGATTTATATGTATATTCATGGGCTGGAATTGAAGCAAAAAAGACGTAAATGATTCTTGCACCAATGTTGAAGCTACACTCAGAAATGACTAAAACAGTATAGTAACATGGGTGCCTTAGCAAGGCTGGAGACACAGATGGTGAAGGAAGCAACAATTCCTGGCTGAGAAGCAAATGGGATTACTCTTTGTATCAGTATTGCTAGTGGGACCTTTGCAATAGAGGTGTTAGCACAACCTCATTCAAGTTGAGTTGACATGCAAATGGCGTCCTTAGACATCGAGTGTGATTATGTAATGAGATGAAGTCAGAAATGGACAGCGCAGTTTCAATTTTACCTGACATTTCATTCCATGAAAAATGAAAGAAATGCAAAGCATGTTTGAGTGTTGCAGGCCAATATTATTGTGAGGAAGTTGTGGTTTTGGCAACAGAAATTGATAAGAGTTTGGACAAGGTCAACGAAATTGGTGAAAACGATTGCAATTTTTAGTGCTATGCTATGCATCGATGGTGGGAGGGTGTTGTCTTTGTTGCTAACTATGGTGCAACAATAAAGCTCTGCCTATGCTAAAAAGTACATCTACCCAATTGATGGAACACTGTCCAATATCAATATTGTTGACTTGACACAATACTCTGATTTACAAACATGAATAAGGGTATCGAGACATATGAAAATAATGAAAACAATGTGATGTTCAGCAGGGTATCTCATGAGTGAACCATCTCATCAGTTTAAGAGGAACCTTTAAGAGACCAGCTGCCATGTTTACCAACCCTGAAATGCATATACAACATGGCCATAAGCACGTCAATATCGAAATATTCAAAACTCATACAAGATATGGCAACAAAAACTCATATTCTAGAAATTTATAATCAACGGGTGTTGGGTAGCGGAGGCCCCGCATAACGGATTTGGGGCATAGAGTCCGTAGTTTAGGGGAATGATGGGGTAAAAGTCTGTAAAAAGTAATGGGTCGAGTCAAATGGTTGTCCACCCAAAAAATAATGTAAAGAAAGAGGAAGTGAGTCGGCTTACCCTTGGTCCGTGGACCATGGGAAGGTATAAATAGAGCAAGGAACTAAGGTATAAGGTAGCTTTTTGCTAGATCTAAAGTGTTATGGGTGTAAAGAAGAAAATAGAGCTCTGAGTCTATAAGTCTGAGTCTGGGTTGGTAATAGGAGATAGAGGCTGGCCGCAGGAATAATTGAACCAGTGGAGGAATCTGATTGGGAAAGTCCCATGGTGATCTAGGAGAAGAAACAGAAGGGAGAAATTCGCATCTGTGTAGATCTCAGGAAACTAAACGATGCATGTGTAAATGACCCTTTCCCGATGCCATTCATAGATGAAGTGCTGGAGAATGCTGGTGGATAGGAAGCCTATTCCTTTATGGATGGGTTCTCGGGATATCATCAGATCAAGATTGCATTGAAGGACAGGAGCAAAACAATGTTTGCAATTGAATGGGGTTGTTTTCAGTACACGATGATGCCCTTTGAATTGAAAAATGCGCCGGCAATATTCTCGCACGTGGTGATCACTGCCTTCAAAGAATTTATACACAAGTTTTTGGAGGCATATCTGGATGACTGGATTGTCTTTGGGTTAGTTAAGCATCATACTGCAAGATTACAATTAATGCTGGATACGTGCCGACGACACCAGATTGTGCTAAACCTCAAAAAGTGTACGTTCCTTGTCCCGTTTGGAAACTTGCTAGGACATGTGGTGTGTAGGCAAGGGTTGATGGTAGACCCGGCCAATATTGCCGTCATACTCAATCTACAAGCACCACGGAGTGTCAAACAATTATGCACCACACTAGGACACACTGGCTATTATCGGAAGTTCATAAAGAGCATGCGCAAATCACGGCTCCGATGGAACAATTGTTAAAGAAGGATGTTATGTACTATTGGAATGAAGAATGTAATAAGAGCCTAGAAACACTAAAAGAAAGGATGGCTTTCGTGCCCATCCTGGTATTTCCAAACTGGGACGTTGAATTTCATGTGCATGTGAATGCGTCGTGTATCGCGCTGGGTGTGATACTTACACAGGAAGGGGCAGAGGGGATTGATCATCTGATCGCGTTTGCCAGTAGATGATTGTCTAGAGCTAAAAGGAATTACTCTACTACGGAGCGTGAGGGGTTGGCTATGGTATACGCGCTACAGAAATATCGCCACTATCTGCTCGGAGGACATTTCAAGATGTACACCGATCATTCTGCGCTAAAATACCTAATGAATAAGCTTGTGTTGGGGGGGCGCATCTGCAGATGGTTGATGTTGTTCCAAGAATATGATTTTGAAGTCGTCATCAAGCCAGGACGTTTAAACGTGGGACCAGATCATTTATCTCGAATTGAGAATGGTGAAGAGCCCACGAACCTAGAGGAAGGGTTACCCGATGCACAGCTGTATGCAGTATGCGTCGCAAATGGCCATTTTGAGGATATCATCCATTTTTTGACTACAGGAGCTGCGCCCTTAGGATACTCCGTTCAGCAGAAAAAAGAACTGGTGATACGCGTGGCGGATTTTACAGTTATCGCAGGACACCTCAACAAAATGGGTAACGATGAAATCCTGCACAAATATGTGCCAGACATTGAGTGCAGACAGATCCTTGCCAAAGCACATGGGGGAGTTGCAAGCAGACATTATGCAGGATGCGCGATGGCACAAAAGATTCTTCACACCAAACTATGATGGCCGACCCTACATCAAGACTCCAAAGCATTCTGTCGAGCCTGCAATGTCTGTCAACGGACCAGGAAACCTTCACGAAGAGACGAAATGCTGCTCAAACCTCAGATGACACTGTAACCATTCGAGAAATGGGCGATCGATTTTGTCATACCTATTACACCACCAGGAAAGATGGGTGCGCATTATATTGTCACCGCAACAGATATTTGACCCGATGGGCGGAAGCACAACCAGTCAAGGATTGCATTGCTGCTATTACTGCTAAATTTTTGCTTGAGAATGCGTTGACGCGATTTGGCTGCCCGAAAATTCTAATGAGTGACCGCAGGACACATTTCTTAAACAAGACCATCAGCGCACTCACGGAAGAATTCCAGATCTACCATCAACAAAGTAGGCCATATCATCCACAGGAAAATGGGACTGTGGAAGCATTTAATAAGAGTTTGGAGAAAGCCTTGACAAAGGTGTGTAATGCGCAGTGCAACAATTGGGATTTATGCATATCAGCTGTACTATGGGCGTACCACACGACGTGTAAGAAATTGACAGACTAGACACCTTTTCAGTTAGTCTATGGTCAAGAAGTTGTGATGCCAATGGAATACATTGTACCCAGTCTGAGAATTGCCGCAACAACAAGCATGGCGAACCCCGCAGCATTGGAAGAGAGGATCGCACAACTGGAGGAGCTGGAGGAGGAACGATTCCTGGCAGGTTTCCATTAGCAGGTACAGAAGCAATGAGAGAAGGCTTGGCATGACTATCATATCAAGATGCGCACGTTCAAAGAAAATAATTTGGTGTCACTTTACGATAGCAAGTTTGACAAATTCCCTGGAAAACTTCGAATGCATTGGTTGGGACCCTATGTTGTCAAGGAAGTCACTGATGGAGGCGTAGTACAATTGGCCAAACTGAATGGAGAACCCTTCTCGGGCAGAGTAAACGGTAGTCACCTGAACCTCTACACGGGTGGGCCGACCCCCTGACTAACCGCACGACATATAGTCTCACCGCTCCGGGTAGTTGAAAGAGAGCGCCGGACGGTAAAGAAGTTTGCAAGGGAATTGCGTGTTACCCAGTATGACCATAGCATCAGTATGATACAAGGTTCGTAGCTGCATGGCAGAGGATGCGCAGATGCGAGGAATAAAAAGGAGGTGACAGTAGCTGTCACTGATCATGACAAGATATTTGAGCCCGGGGGAAAAGGAGCAGGCAGTGGGCAATTAAGTTGCCAAGTACAAACTGAATTGAAAGAGATCCAACCCAACTATAGCAGTACGATGTCAGAAAAGGAGGGAACAACTAAATTCAAATTTTGAATCACTTATAAATTAAGGTCGAGCATCCACCAAACGAGCTACGGTGGTAAAGGAAGTTCATTCTCTTGCTCGTTGCGAGTTATGGCGGTGGTGTTCATTGAAGCCGAGGGAGTAAGCCGGGAATTTTTATATGGCCACTGACGATGCAGGATTCTCTAGGAAGTACCATGTCGATGGTAGGGGAGGAACTGACGACTTATTGACACGAAGCAGAACTGGTCCGGATGCCAGTGCCTAGCCCACAGGCTGGCCAGCGGCCCAAGAAAGATAAGGCAAAGACCATGAATAAGGAGCCAAGAGGCGGAATTGCCGTTACCAATTTGTCTCCACAGTACTTAGAAGATTGGGATTTCGCAGACAACAGTATCGTTCTTGCAAAAATGAAACACAGATGGCAACAAACAGGGTGTAAGGAAGATTAGAAATTGGAGATTGGTTTGTATAGCGCGAAGAGTTCCCGCAGGTGGCACCCCAGCTCAAGCTAAAATCCTATGAGGGGGTGCTTTGTGTTAACCGAGCAAACCAGAATGAGCATCATCGATTACGCGAGGTCGTAAAGGAAACGAAATAGGAGTTTGCAGAGGAGTTGCAGGAGATCAAGAAGGAACAACAGTACGAGGAGCGTCACTCCAGGGGATGGTGGACTACGAAACAATGGCAAAGCATAGCGTCATACTGCAGAGTGACTCGGGACGAGTCACAATGATTGTGTTGGGGGCCTGTTGGGTAGCAAAGGCCCCGCGTAATGGATTTGGGGCATAGAGTCCGTAGTTTAGGGGAATGATGGGGTAAAAGTCTGTAAAAAGCACAGAGCGCGAAATGTAATGGGTCGAGTCAAAGGGTTATCCGCCCGAAAAATAATGTAAAGAAAGAGGAAGTGAATCGGCTTACCCTTGGTCCACGGACCATGGGAAGGTATAAATAGAGCAAGGAACTAAGGTATAAGGTGGCTTTTTGCTAGATCTGAAGTGTTATGGGTGTAAAGAAGCGAATAGAGCTATGAGTCTATAAGTCCGAGTCTGGGTTGGTAATAGGAGATAGAGGTTCTGCAGCTATGTGCGCGGAGGCCTAGTAGAGTCCGCAACTGGATGCGTGGACCCCTGTAGTTGTGTGCGCGAGGTGGAAAGTGGAATGTACTGGATTGACCATATTAATAAAGATAAGAGATTCTGGAAAATTATAGTTTTGTTCTTATTCTGGTTTATGCATGGTTTAAGATCTGTTGTTATATTCATGATTAGGTTTTGCGAATATATCTGTGAATGAGTGCACGCAATAGTATTATCAGTTACTTAAGTATTAAAAGAAGTAGATCTGAATTGCATTAATAAATAATAGAATTAAAGACCAATCTACGCGGACCGAAAGGGCGCGAGGCTGAGACGCGATTCGCGTACAGTTAACTCCTCTCCAAGACACCCCCACGGTGAGGAAACCTGGTTCCAGCACACCCCACCCCCCCTGCTACCTCGGGTGAGACCTCAGTTCGCACTCTGCGAATTGTTGCTGAAAGGGCCGGTAGCGCGGGTTTTTGTTTGGTTGAATAACTCTTCCGGACTTGGGTCAAGCCCCAATAAGCCAACAACGGGCCATAAAATCTAATGGTTCAAGACATTGCACGATGACATATAGGGAAGTTCTTCCCAGAGGGAACTGCCTTATGACTTAAAAATTAAATTGAAAAAAATATATATTTAGAAAATATTTTTTATTATGAAATGTGAGATGGTTTTTGGGTATGTGGTATTGATGAGCCATGGTATATGGTTAATAATATCTATGGTAAAGTGGGGTGAATATCCATGGTTAAAAATCTTGTTATCTTGTTAGTATTATTTTGATTGTTAAATGAGAGATGGTTTTTGGACATGTGGTATTGATGAGTCATCCTATTGGCCCATGGTATGGTATGGTTAATAATATCCACATAAAGTGGAGGTGAATATCTATGGTTAGGAATCTTGTTTTATTGTAAGTATTAAATTTTTATGTGCTTATTAATGAAATTTAAATATGGTTAAAAAATTATTATTTCAATTTATATAGTAAAATGGATCTTAATTTATACCTATTATTTATATCCTATATTTTAATGTGATAGAGGTGTAGATATATCTCAAAAGTAATTATAATAATTTTTTCTTTTAAATTTAATAAAAAAAACGGTATATAATTAATTAAATAAAATATTTGTCTGCTTGGGGTATCTCAATTGGAAATGGCCATGGAAATGAACTCTCACTGTAACAGAAGCCTTGGGTTCAAATCTTGTGCTATTATTTTTGTGTATAATCTGTCCACAATGTCTGTTCTACCAATTTATTTGTTTTTCTCTACTAATTTATTTGTTGGTATCAGAGCCTGTATGGGATTGACTCCCTCAAGGGAGAGCCCAAGAAGATGGAAGAGATGCGAGATTTGATTTTATGTACATAAATTAGTGTAGAGGTGTGTCTAAGTGATTTGTGTGATGTTGTAATGAGATTGGCGGGAGAGAATGGACGAGCACTTTTTATAGGGGATAGAGGTGTCGGAGGATATGAAGAGTTCTCTGCTTTAAATTTTGGATACAAGACACTGCTTTGCTACTAAGGCATTTTCATAACGTTGCATGATTCATCTCCGCCTATAAGGATTTTACTTGCCCCATTGTGAGTGTTGGACACCTAATCCTAAATGGATTAGTGTGGAAGCCGAATGGACAAAAGGAGTCCAAGAGACCTTGGGATGTGAATCCCAACGGTCACATAATGTACTATAAATGTATATCATTTGTGAATAAAAATTGTATTGCATGTTTTATCTTTCATATCTCTCTTGCTGTCCATGTGTGTTTAACATGGTATCAGAGCGGGCGTATTCCTGCCCTGTATAATTTTTGAGCCATTTGTTTTATGGCCTTTCTGTGCAGTTTATTTCTGCCATATTCCTTTATACAGACCTGCGCTTGTCTGCCATATTCACTGCCCATGAATGTTCCTAAAAAAAAGAGTTGTCGCTCTCTGCCTAACATAGTACCTGCGCTGCCCACGGGGCTTTGGATTGACGGTGGATGGGTGCGCTGTTAAGGCACTCCTTGCGATAGGTCACCGGTTCAAATCCCCCGTGGGTACTTAGGTTAGTCTTAACGTAGAAAAAAAAAAAAACATAGTACCTGCGCTCTCTGCCTAACTGCCTATGAACATTCCTGAAAGAAACGTTGTCCTGCCCAGCGCTGTCCAAGATACGCTCTGCTGACAAGTCTATCATATCCCTACAAAATTTCAGTCATGGTTTAATATATTCACCTAGCTTGCGCCTGACAAATGAAACTTTCCTCTGCCTGTTCTTCTGAATACATTGATTGCTCTCTGGTGGCTGTCCTGACATAAACGTTTCATACTCACCTCATTTCTGTTTGGAGTTCAGTGAATACGCGACTTTCTTAATAATTGGATTGCTGTGGCACTGGACACTTGGTGGCATTCTTGTTATCAGTTACTGCTAATTTGTCCCTGGGACGCATTTGACAGTATAGTATAAATATATTCCCAAAAGGATTACTGCCATTAAATGCTCCGTCATCTCCATTTCCATCCCCATTTCCTCCACTGTTTCCACCACCATTTCCTCCACTGTCACCATAAAAGAATTCTCGAACGCCACAATCGCAAATAATTGTTCTGCCCAGCGGCGGGACTCTGTGCAAATAAATCTTGTGAAGAGCTCTTCCATTGTTACGAGATTCGAACTCGGCCCTTCTAAACCATTGAGGCGTGGGAGACAGATCCGAAAAAGAGGTATCGAACCAGATTTTAGTTAGATACTTTTCCATTCATTTCAGAACGCACGCTGTCGTGTCCTAAACTCTGGCACTTCCTGGTTGAAAATCTCTTGTATTTGGAGGTGTTTAATAAAAAAACAGCCCCCAGGTTACTCCCATAGAAAAAAAAGAATTGTTTGATGGGCACTGCTTTTGGCGTCTTGCAAGCGTCTGAGATTCGATCCCATCTCTTTTTGGAACTCGGCTTGTTATGAAGGGAGGTAGCTTGTATCCACATATTGAGATAGAGACGGATATTGCAATGGAAGATAAATTTTATGATTTTGATCCAGTCCAGTCCGACAAAGAACAGTTAACTACGTCCTGTAATTCAGAGTAATGACAGGGACCGTGTTGTTGAAACAAGAGACTTGCGTTTGCTGAAGCCGCTTAAGTTAATGATCCAAATTGCTTAAACAAACATCGGTTCATAATGGATTTCTAAAAACGTATGTGGCTTCTCATTGCGCCGAGACTATCAAGCCTAGTTTTCGAACCAAGATGGTACCTTATGACTGTAGATATGCAGGCGTTTGCATGGAGGTGCCGTGTACTATAAAATTATGCCTTAGTATCATGGCATACTTGTGAAAGATGGCTTTGTTAGACAACCACCCATCAGCGTGCAACCACCATATTAGCTAGCTCTTGTTATGTTGTTTCCTTCGACTGGTTCATTTCAGTGATAGTATGTAATGAGGTTGATCTGGTGAGAATATAACAATGCATTGATATGTTTTCTGTTCTCGGCAAGTCGTGAAGGCTTTGTGCTTTGAATAATTCTGAATGTCGTATGCTGGTGTTTGCTCTATTGGATTCTGCGTTGAATTGAAGGCCTGAGTTGGTATGCAAGTGGTTTGTGGTATGTGTTGAGTTCTTTCCTTGAAGTTTGTGCCGATGTTCTTTAAAGTTTTCAATGACATGTATTTTGACATATTTGGATTATGAACCTGTGTGATCCACAACGGGATGGTCAATAGAAGAGAAATGGTAATGAATGAAGATGACGTGTGTATACCATGTTTACTTTTCCAATACTAAAGTTTATCTCTCAGATTTGAATTGATGTCAATAAAGAAGCATCAGAAAAAGAATTCGATAAAGATTATGATAACAAGAAGTTGTGGAACATGATCAAGGATATGAGCTCCGCCAACGCTATTCCACTTACAAACATTTCTAGAAAGATACTCTCGAAGCTCTCGGAGGTGTTGGGAGCTTTTGAACAGAATTTTCTGCACCATTGATGTTGCTCGACCCTTTAGATTTAACAAGGGAATCAATCCTTATATGTCATTAGCCTATCACTTTGAGTTGATAATTTTTAAAGGAAGGAGGCCAAAACCAAAGTAGTAGAATATACCAAGTTTATACATTACATTCCCTTTCTAGGCCTGATATTCAATAATTTGGAAATCATCATTTTCCTCACCACGTGACTTCCTTAATGCTTCTTTGTTCTCTTTAGCTCCATCATTGATCCATATTGGTTCAACCAATGGTGATCCATTGAAACTAAGAAAGCTAGCCACTGCTAGAGATGCAAGTTCTGCATAAAGCTTAACAGATTTCTCATACATCTATTGTTGAAAGTTTTCACCTTCTACTCAGCAAAATTTCAGAAAGCAATAAGGCAAACACCCTCCATTGGCTACATCATATTTCCTATTCTACTGCCATTGGCTTATATGCTCAGATTGAAGTATCGAGATAGTATATTGAAGTTGGTATTGAAGTTTTTTTAATCAGTTTTTATCTAATCATGAAGGTAGAAAGTTGAAAATTAAAAGCAGCATTTTCTGGAGGAGAGCTCAGTCATTTCCTGCCATTAGAACTATTACACTTTGATTTTAATAGTGGTGTAGTTGTTATGGCTCTAATTGGTGGTGTATTAGAGTTTCTCAAAACTCTGATACAATCTACTGTTGAAGACACAATTAAAATCAACAAGAACACTCTTTGTGACATTAAAGCATGTCTGCAGAATACACAGGAAAAAATAGACTTTTTGGAGCTTGAATCTCAGCTTCAGCGAGCAGAATTACAACAGTGGAGTCATCATTCTGAACCTGTTTCTATTCAGAAGATTGAAACAGACTCCCATAAACAGCAAGTCAATAATGTTACAATGCATTCAAATAAAGCAGCAATTATACATGCATATGCAGAAACTCAGTCTGCACTTCCCAAGCCCATCATCAGACCTTGGGAACAGCTTGTCCACAACAAGCACAGAACTGGTCTTGGATATGAGAAGGACTTGTCCTTTCATATTCCAGACTACTCAAAGTCCATTCAGTTTCAGAGTGCTGGATTCCTTCATGACAGTTCACCTCCAACTGTTCCAGATTCTGCCCCTCTTCCACAACAACAACAACAACAACAGATTGTGAAATGCCAACACTGTGACCGAGTTGGCCATTTGAAAGATCACTATTTTTATCTTCATCCATGTAAGCACTGTCATGAAACCACCCATTCTTCACACAAATGCTTTAGAAACAAACGTCCTGCAAGAACAAAGATTCATCTTGGATGGATCGCTTCTTAGCAATGGGCATCAACAACCAAGAAGATATTCCAATCACATGTCAAAACTTGTTCTAGAATATTGAGCAGTCTTGCAGTTGAGTTTTCTCCACCATCTCACCTTGTATCTGACAGGGGGGGAAATGATGGTCATCTACAAGCGTCAAAGCCACATCAAGTGAGCCTGAGCCACAACCTGCCACACCAGTTTCAGAGTTGTAGCCAGAAACAAAGATGCCCCTGAGCATGTCTTAAGTTGGTAATATGGGACACTTCCTCTAGTAGAAGACTTCAACTTCTTGCTAGTTTCGGAAGTATTCCAGGAACGAAATTGAGGACACTTCCTCTAGCAGAAGACTTCATCTTCTTGCCAGATTTGGAAGAGTTCCAGGAATTGCATTAACCATTCCAGAGTTGTTGGTCATCCTTAAACCATCACAGGATGAGAGTTCCCTTTTCAGGTTGAAGTTCTCCCTTTTATATGGGGTGAGACCTCCCTTTTCTGGTTGAAGGTTTCCCTCTTTAAAATAATAGGATCACTTCCTCTAGTAGAAAACTTCAGTTTCTTGCCAGTTTTGGAAGACTTCCGGGAACTGCACTAAGCATTCCAGTGTTGGTGGCCATCCTTAAACCACCGCCCTTTATACCAACATTTCATAGAGCACATTCAGCATAGTGCTGCCATGCATTTTTGCACATTTTGTATTACAACTCTCTTCTTGGACTCATACATAAC
>APFE030186365.1:133956-185358 GCA_000404065.3 Pinus taeda | reverse complement strand
TGTATTACAGCTCTCTTCTTGGACTCATACATAACCCTTCGGATTAAGGGGGGGAATGTTGGACACCTAATCCTCAATGGGTTAGTGTGGAAGCGGAATAGACAAAAAGAAGTCCAAGAGACCTTGGGATGTGGAACCCAACGGTCAAACCATGAACTATAAATGTATATCAGTTGTTAATAAAAATGTATTCTCATGTTTTATCCTTCAGATTCTCTTGCTGCCCATGTGTCTTTAAAAGCCTCAAGGTGCCCTCATGGCTCCAGGTTAAACATTCATGGGAATTGAACCTTGCCCGAGGGTGAAAAACCCCTCACTTTCCACCATTAGATCCAACCCCTTTGGGTGAAATGTTGTTTTTTTCTAACCATGGTGAATAAGTAACCCATTCTTAATAAGGAGGACATGGGGTGGGATTTGATCCACTTATGTGTGCACATGTCATGAGATCATTTAATATAATCTCTCTGGGTGTAATCACACACTTGACCACTACTTCAAGATGTCCCCGTGGGTATAGGTTAAGCCCTAATCACAGTTGAACCTTGTCCACAATGAAAAACTCCTCACTTTCCACCATTAGATCCAAGCCCTTTAGTCTGTCAATATATTAATATTAACTCATTGTTTATTTATTATTAACTTGAAAATAAAATAAAAAAATCAAATCATTAGGTATTAATAAAGAAACTCATTCTATATTATAATTTTTTATTTTCTTATAATCCACTTAACTAATAACAACTCTCTGATGAGAATTTCTCTAACATATCAATTTGTATTTAAATTCTATTTATTCCATTCTATATTCCATCTCCTTATGATCTCTTAGCTAATACTAATCCATATTAATTTGTATTTAAATTCTATTTTTTTTCTTAGTCCCTGCCAAAGGTAGTTTAAGGATGGTACCTACAATGATTAGACAATAACATTGAAGTCTTATTGCAAGACTCGCTTTTCCTGTTGTAAGGTTGAACTTTTTCATGTTTCATGCCCGCTATAAGTTAGCTTAAGTTTTCATATTTCATACCTACTATAGGTTAACCTAAGTTTTCATATTTCATACAACATCGAGTCTTATCTTGGATACCATAAATTATTTGTTGGAGTCTTACTATAGCCCATTACAAAGCTTAGGTTAGGAAATAATGTCAAGTGGCGATCTCTTCTAGTTGCCAATGCTTCTGGTCACTTGCCACATCCACTTCTAGTCACGTCCAACCTCTTATGGCACTACTTCATTCTACCACAAGCACACTACTTATTCCCACCAAAGCATCCATGATAACATCAATATTCTGTCGACACTCTAGAATGCTCAATATTTTGACATCTGTGATTGTACTTCTAAGTTTAAGTATGGAAGTGAAGAATATGATGTTTAAAACAATGATGTTGCCATTAATTATGTAATCAATCTAGTATTAGCCAATACAAATAACACCACTAACAACATTAGGAGGCAAGCCATGACAACTCATCCTACAAAAACCACATACAATCAATGAACATAACTATAATTGAGGTAAGTTGATGCCAACCTAAGCCACAAATACCATAATGATGCAGCGTAAGCCGCATATACCCACAATATGCAAATAAAATTGCATATCACACTATGTACCTGCCATGTACATGTCCCAGGAATTCTAAAATTCCATACTTAGGGAAAATTCTCTTTTCTCAAGGTTTACCCAGCGAAAACATAACATTTGATGAAAACCCACTTGATCAAAGTTTAAGTCTTTAAGCGGAAATAGTTCGTCTAACTATCCCAAGTTTAGACTTTGGGTTATTTTTCAACTCCAGTGCTTATCAACCATACCTTTTGGTTAAAACCCAACTTAACCCATAAAACCTTAACCCCGGTTATTTCTAATATAATTCCAATATAATAGAAATATTCATAACCACACTTAAAACTTTACCTTTTCGCCATTCTTCGAACCTTTGCACATATATCGAGGCTCAACCTTCGCTTCAAATCTCTGTCATTGATCTCATTTCTCGATCTGACGGTTATCACGCCACCTGATCACCTTTTGTGCACTCAAATATCCACCATTGATCAAACCTGCTCAATCTAATGGCTATCGCGCAACCCGCTCGCCTTTTGTGTGCCCAAATCTCCACCGTTGATCAATCCCGCTTGATCCAAAGGTTGACATGCAATCTCATGCAGATTACATGCACGACCGATATTAGACCGAGGGCACATGAGATTTATGGTTTTCTCTTCCCTCCGTTTGCTACATGTTAGACGCTAAAGCTAATCGCGTAAGATTTCAAAAGACCGCTTACCACCTTTAGGGCACGTGAGAAACTACTTCTCATATTTGGAAACCGCCCATGTGCTTAAATCAACCCTTTAAGAAACTCGGCTTAACAAAGGGTTAGCGCTTAATCTCTGCCATTCATCCTCTTGACTTTATTTACGCAGTTTAATCTTGACTGTCTATCTCCCTCATTCTTGTCCATTGATCTGACGTATTCAACGGTTCCTATGCACCATTACGTTCTTTTGGTTCTTACTGTATAATTGCCCATTCGGATTTTTGCCTGCGTATTTGGCTTTGCCTTACGATCTTCTGATCTCTACCTCCATTCACACCTTTATGCTTTCTTCACAAGTCCTTAGGTTTTAGGAAACCTTGCAGTCATACCTTCACTGTAACATTAAAGGCCTTCTCCAATACTGTCTGTGTGTAACACCGTAATACTCCTCTCTGCACCTCTTCTCTGGTTCTACACACCTGCAACCTATGTTACGCAGATTTACTCTAGTTCACACATAGATTATAATTCAAATACACAGTACACATCATACAAACTCAGAATCGAGTAATCTGTATTAATACAAAAACATTTACACAAGAATATCTTCCTTGGCCTGATCTTCTATATCAATGGCCTTCCTTTCTTGCCCGTAGGCTTAACTGATTGACTGACTTCTAACTACTGCCTCTCTATGCCTTTTAGGCTTACATTTATACGAAAGGTTATGTTGAACTAAATCATGAATATCCTCTAAGTCCACTTTTAACTCCAGTTATCCCTAAGAATCCTCTCTAGTTCCACGAATCATGACACCACTTCCTAGTCTAAGACTTACAATTAATTTCCAACTCTTTCATCATCATTAATCACTCATGTTCTCCTACATTCGAGAACATTTACAAATATCCTCACAATATCTAATTAATTCCTATTCTAATCACTCAAAACATTAATAATTACATACATAGGAATCCAACTTCCTTGAAAACACAACACCCCCTAAGTTAACTTGAACATAATGAAATTGTTGAGCTGTATGCTCCTGCATCAGACTCCGAAGGTTAAAATAATCATGATCTCTTGATCATGTTCTTATGACCTTCATCTTCCTTGGATCCTGTACTTTGTTATGTAGTTTGTCTTTGGTTGTTGTTGTTGTTTGTTGTTGTTCTCCAGGTTTCCACACTTTATGTTTCTTTGCCCCACTAGATAAGCTTTCAAAGTCTATTATTGTCTCTCTTTCTATTGCTTCTTGACCTTCTTACTGTTGTTTTCTTCTGAGGCACCTTCATCATCAATCTTCTTATCAGTTCAATCTCTTTGTCTAGTATATCTTCTAACTGTTGATTATTTTTCCATTTGTTATTGTACTCTATGCACTCATCTTCAAACTATTGTTTATTGTCTTCTCTTTGAAGTTGTTGGATTCTTACTACCGCCCTTTCATCCTTACCCTCTTGTTGCTTTCCAAACAACCTATGTTCAATATCTGTAAATTTAATTTCAAAAAGTAATTTGTCCTCCAATTTTCTTTGTACTTGATTCCTCTCAAATACATCTCTATGTTGTTCATCAATTCCAGCATATTCTCTTTCCTCTTCTTTGACAACCCTCAGTAATTTTCCTTCACTTCCTTGACTGATTCTGACAATCAGTTTAACTTGTTCAAGCATGGTATCTTCATGCTTTTCTTTTTCCTCATCAGCATGTCTGTCCTGGCAACTTCCAGTCTTCTTCAGTTCTGAAACTGACTCTTCAACTTGTAACATGTCTGTCTCATCTTCATCAAATCATGTAATCATAAAGCAATTATCAGAATTAAAAATATAAGGCCTCATTACCTTTTCCTTCTCTGACAACATCTCAGTATGTTGCTCTGAGTTTTCTTCCTCAGTCAGCACATCAATATGTTGATTTAACCTCTCTGAAGAATTTTCTAAAGGACTCTCAAGACCGTCAGCAAGTCTCTCTTCCATACCATCTACTTCAATGATGTCTCTCTGTTCTTGTGCTCCTCCTTCTGTAATTTCAATTTGTTGAACTTTTATTACCACTCTCTTTTCCTTATGATTGTCATTCATGACAATTTCTTTGTCTTCCTTCTTCAACAATTTATCCTGAGTATACATCCCCTGCTTTTCCAACTCCCTTCTTTGAAAGTCTAATTTTCCATATAACTCAATAACTTCAATTGGAGTTGAATTTGGAAATTTCACACAATTTTCCATACATTCCTTTGTTATTGACCAATCATCAAATGTCCTTTCTCCCTTTGGTAAATCCTTTGCATAGACTTGTTCTTTCTTAACATCGTTCAATAGATGTCCTTCTTCTTTATCACTGCCTCAACAGCTTCCATGGTTATCTCCACTGTGCCTATCATCATGATGGAATGATGATCCTTTACTATGTTTTTAGCTAACATAGTCTCTTCTTCAAGTTTGCCTTTAATCTTCTGTTAGTTACCTTCTTCAAGAGCTATCCTTGCCCCATCATCTGCATTATTATTCTCCTGCATTTGTTCTTCATCAATAACATTAATCAAATTCATTAGATTACCTCTCTGAGACAACATTCCTTCATTCTTCATCAGAATAAGATCCTAATCCTCCATCTTTGTGACAACTTTAAATGACTGTCTTCTCTCATTAAGTAACTCATCCATAGACTCTTTCTGTTGTAACCAGTCAAATGCTTCCCCTTCTAAGAAATTTTCTTTGTCACCTTTTACTTCAAGATTTTCATCTATCCTCAAGACATCTTCACAAGGTTGCTTTTTCCCTGCAATGCCTTTATTCATACACAAATTATCAATTTTAGAAACATAAGACCTTGTGGTCTCACTTGATGCTTCAGTCATCATATCTCCTTGTTGTTCTGAATCCTTCATCTAATTCATAAGATCTTCCACAGATCTTCAATCTTCATCTTCACCCAAAACTTCACCCTGTACTTCCATTTCCAACTCAGCTTCTCTGAGTTCTTCCACCAACCACTTCACTTCCTTCTGTTGTAGCCTTCTCTGTAACTTAGACCACTTCACTGCCTTTTTCCTCAAGACCCAACCTTGTCTTTGGTTTTCCTCTAGTATCATCCTTAATACATTGAGTTGTTCTTTCAACTCAACAATCTCCTTGTCACGCTCCTCTTTACTCATTTTCTTGCCATTTGCCTTGGCATCCTCCTTCTTCACTTTTCTTTTGCTGTGGTCTTCCTCAAAACCTCTGTTATTTCTATTATGACTATTAGTAGACATCTTCTTCTCTATATTCATGAGTTCCTCACTCACTTACTATGAGTTGCATTAATGCCTCTGCAACAGCAAGTCCTCACTGCTACCACTTACCTCACCAAGCTTTCCTCTGTACTTGGTCTTTTGGCAAGCACTTGGTTCTCTATTCTCTCGAACCTCTTTGAGCAATTCTCTCTGCTCCTTCTAGGCTTCAACTCATCTGCACCTTTTAAGAGCACAATTGTCCTCTTGTATCACAAATAAATACTAGGTTCTAACCACCTCTTTTTTCACTTAGAAATTCTTACCAACTTCCTTCATCCTCTAGCAATTCTACCCACATCCTCTGTGGAATTGCCTTTATGATCTTTCTGTGAGCTGCAACAAAACCTATGTAGTAACAAGTCTCCTCCTTGCTACACATGCCTCACTAAGCTTCTCTCCTCTGAGCTCAGTCTTTTAGCATCTCTCTGGTTCTTTCCTTTGGAACCAATTGAGCACTCCTTGCTCTAGGTTGTTGCAATCTTCTCACCTTCTTATTGTTGAAAAATGTGCAACAAGAAATGCTAAATTTAGAATGTGCTAAAAATAGACCTACTAAAAATAGCAGTTTAAGCAGTGAGGTCATTGGCCACATTGGGTGAGAGGTGAAACTGCTAAAAATAGAAGGTTCTAAAAATAACATTTCTAGGTCCCTTCCTATTTATAACAGTCCCTAGTCTATCTATAGGAAGTAAAATTAATTTTGGTCTTAACAATAGTTGGAAATATTAATTAATTAATTCAGTTGAGTTAATTAGTTAAGGAAATTCGAATTTGAAGTCTTTGTGAGCATGCACATGAGTTGTCCTAGTGATTGAGGAATTTATCTTTAATTTCCTCCACTGATTGAGGGAATAAGTATGAGTTCTATAATGAGAGAATCAGTTGACTTAGTTCTAACTAGTTAAGTCTAGTCAGATTATTTTAACAAGTTGTTAAAATAATAAAATATAATTGGTTAATGCTTGGATGCATGTGACAACTATTATTTAGATAACTGAGGATTCACTCATGGATAACTATTGCATGTCAATTGTGTCAGAGACCTAGTTGAGATCAGGCGTGGGACAGTGTACTATCAGATGCTTGGATATTTCTTGTAAGTATTCATTGCATGGAGAAGGATCTATTATAGGAGATTGGAGGACTTGTGGCCTATATATTGAGGCTTAGGTAGTCCATGATTTTCATCTTCTGATTGAAGATTATCAGGATCTTCTGATTGAAGATCATCAGGATCTTCTGATTACAGAGAGTGCAGGATAGCTATTGAGATGATTCTTTTTGTATGTTGTTGAAGATCTACACTTGATTGATAATACATGGTTGGGGTTTTATGCTGGTGCTTTCCCCTGGATATATCTTGTGTTATGTGTGATTATTTCTCTTGATCAGTTATGCATGTCTCTACTTGATGTTGTTCATGAATTCGATTATGCTTCCACTTAATGTTTTGTAGAAGTAGAACAAGTATTATGCTTTAGGACATTGCATATATCGGTTTGTTCTACAGGTGAAATTTCTACATTTATGCCACTATCTTCAAGACCTCTACATGATCTTTTTCTACCATTCACCTGCACTTTGAATGGATTGTTCTCTGTTTCTTTTGCATCTGTAATTCTACTACACTTTATCTATGTGTGCCTATTGTTTGTCAAATTTAAAATCTGATCTCCTCTTGCCTGCATACACATCTTTAAAACATAACTATGTTCTAAGTTTTCTCAAAGAATTCTTATACACAGAATTTCCTTATTCTGCTCTGATACCAAATGATTCCAACCTAAGCCACAAATACCATAATGATGTAGCCTAAGCCACATATACCCACAATATGCAAATAAATTGCATGTCACACTATGTACTTGCCATGTACATGTCCCGGGAATTCTAAAATTCCATACTTAGGTAAAATTATCTTTTCTCAAGGTTTACCTAGCGGAAACATAACATTTGATGAAAACCCACTTTATCAAAGTTCAATTCCTTAAGCAAAATATTTTGTCTAACTATCCCAAGTTTAGACTTTGGGCTATTTTTCAACTCTGACGCTTATCAACCATACCCTTTGGTTAAAACCCAGCTTAACCCATAAAACCTTAACCCCGCTTATTTCTATTACAATTCCCATATAATAGAAACATTCATAGCCACACTTAAAACTTTACCTTTTTGTCATTCTTCAAACCTTTGCACATATATCGAGGCTCAACCTTCACTTCAAATTTCCGCTGTCGATCTCATTCCTCGATCTAACGGTTATCACGTCACCTGATCACCTTTTGTGCGCTCAAATCTCCACCGTTGATCAAACCTGCTTGATCCATTGGCTATCACGCAACCTGCTTGCGTTTTGTGCGCCCAAATCTCCATCGTTGATCGATCCCACTTGATCCAACGGTTGATGTGCAATCTCGCGCAGATTACATGCACGATCGATATTAGACCGAGGGCACACGAGATTTCTGGTTTTCCCTTCCCTCTGTTTGCTACTTGTCAGACGCTAAAGCTAATCGTGTGAAATTTCAAAAGATCTCTTACCACCTTTAGGGTGCACGGGAAACTACTTCCTGTCTTTGGAAACCACCCACGTGCTTAAATCAACCCTTTAAGAAAATCGACTTAACAAAGGGTTAGCTCTTAATCTTCGCCATTCATCCTCTTGACTTTATTTATGCGATTTAATCTTGACCGTCTATCTCCCTCATTCTTGTCTGTTGATCTGACGGATCCAACAATTCCTGTGCACCGTTACGTTCTTTTGGTTCTTACTGTATAATCACCCATTCGGCTTTCTGCCTGTGCTTTTGGCCTCGCCTTATGATCTTTTTGTCTCTACCTCCGCTCGCACTTTTAAACTTTCTTCATAAGTCCTTAGGTTTTAGGAAACCTTGCAGTCATGCCTTCACTACAACATTAAAGGCCTTCTCCAATACTGTTTGTGTGTAACACCGTAACACTCCTCTCTGCACCTCTTCTCTAGTTCTGCACACCTGCAACCTATGTTACACAAATTTACTCTAATTCACACACAAATTATAATTAAAATACACAATACACATCATACAAACTCAGAGTCGAGTAATTTGTATTAATAAAAAAACATTTGCACATGAATCTCTTCCTTGGCCTAATCTTCTATATCAGTGGCCTTCCTTCCCTGCCTGTAGGCTTAACTGACTGACTGACTAACTCTGGCTGACTTCTAAATACTGCCTCTCTATGCCTTTTAGACTTACATTTATATAAAAGGTTCTGTTGAACTAATTATGGTTCAGATCCTTAATCTATTGAACTAAATCCTGAATATCCTCTAAGTCCACTTTTAACTCTATCTATCCCTAAGAATCCTCTCTAGTTCCACGAATCATGACACCACTTCCTAGTCTAAGACTTACAATTGATTTCCAACTCTCATCATCATCATCGTTAATCACTCATGTTCTGCTACATTCGAGAGCAGTTACAAATATCCTCACAATGTCTAATTAATTCCTATTATAATCACTCAAAACATTAATAATTACATACATAGGAATCCAAGTTCCTTGAAAACACAAGACCCCCTAAGTTAACTTGAACATAAAGAAATTGTTGAGTTGTATGCTCCTGCATCATAAGTTTACTAACATCATTAATCATTCAACACATTTATATTACAAAGTCCTTTGAGAATTGTGTTGGCCAAAACTATCAGTTACGTCTCTTAACCACAATCTTAGTAATATATAATTTAGTCCAAAATGAAACATATAGAAACATTAAGCACTACTAGCTACCCAATGGAACATGGCCAATAATTACATCATTGTTTCATAAATCAATTTTATATTATATATATGTTTGTCATAATGTTATCCTTATCTTGAGCATCTCACTTGCATTAAATTATGAATTTTCAAATAGTGTACAACTATGAAACTTCAAAAGCATTTGTGGACAACATTGTTCAAGATGTGGATAAACACCAAGCTATAACGTAGCTAAAAGGCACTTGAAGACAAGATGAAAAGAAATGACAACCTTCATTTGAATTCTATTTTTTTAACTAACATAACTTTTAAAAAAGTAGTTTTTTCACATAAACATATCTATGATGTTTTATTGTCCGTACAGAAAATGCAAGGTGCATTCTACAACTTTATTAAAAGTGAGGTGATTGATAACTCTTGTTTTACCCATCTCTATATAAAGAAAAAGAAAATTCTACGTAACCATGGATAAATCTTGATCAACCACCCAATCTAAAGTACAAGGTTTGTGTTGTTGGTCTACTTGTTAATATTACAAGTAGCATTACACACATTTAGTACCTAACATCTACAATCCTTTAAAACCTACTTGTACAAACTAGGCCATTTACTCACTTGCGATGCAGTAGTGTCCACTAGAAAAGGTGCAAGCCCATTGTACAACACTCTCCATCCTTCTCCACGACAATAAAATATTTATTTATTTATTTATATGTAGAGGAAACAATAACTGGGTTGGTCTCATACTTGCGTGACACAGGGTCAATTCCAACCACTACCACTATGCCCATGTATGCCCCTTCTGTAGGCACATATGAATTGGGGGATTTGAACCTCAAACCTCCTCACACATAACACTTCATTTTCACAGCCATCGCTAATTGAGATACCCCCCATGGGCTCAGAACAAAAAAATATTTAAAATTAGATAAAAAAAAATCAAATTAAGTAAAATTACATATAGATATAAAACTACGTAATCAAGCTCAAATTTCACAAGAATTGTGACTTGATATATCAGTTGCAATGTGTTAATTAGTTGTTTGGGCCGAGTTTTAATTACACTTGTTGGATTCTCATCAGCTTCTCTCTTTTCTCTATGCTTCCTCAATTGACATGTATTTGTCTGTCCTCAAAATAATAAAACTCTATATTAAACCTCTTGGCTCATTCAATTTTTGATAAATTCACGCACACATTCACAAAAATTCATTGAGAATTTACGTAACTCATGGTCTACATGGGAGATGTGAAGGTTTGAGCAATAAAGTAACCTCCAACCTCAACCAATGCATTCACCAAGGCATTAGACATATTTATGTTTTTTTGTTGTTGTTGCAATGTGATCTAACTATAGACTGACTAAATTTTTTCACAACTTGGCCTGATTTGTCTGGTCATTAACAAATAGTACTTCCCAATATTGTTGATGCTTTTATCATATTTGCCTCTATATTTATCATTGAATGCAAATAAATATACATGCAAACAACAAATATTTTAACTATGCATAGTAGATCTTCTTTCTTAACTCATGAGGTGTAGACTAGTTGGCTTGAGTCAAGTTTAGTCCCCACCAGGTCTCAGGTTCAAACCTCATAGGGAGGGGTTTAGGATGGAAGCTACTACTTTTGGGGAAGTTGAACTATCCCAATGGGCGTCCAAGCTTCACACAATCTTGGTATAACACACCAATAGTGGGTAGAATGTTCTCTTCCATCCAATGAACATGTTGGCCCCGACCTAGGCTAAACCTAGCTAAAAAGAAAAAGAAAGAAAACAAATTTTTTTTCTTGGATCATTTCACTTGACCTAACCAAACGAACTACTAGAAGAACAAATAGTTACCCTTACCATTATTTCAAAGGTAGGAACACTTACCTATTTTGATTACTGAGCCAATTAATAAAACATCACATCACTTGGAAACAAATACTTAAGAAAGCCTATAGATTCAAGAATAAACCAAAGCAAGTTATAAAGTTAGGTTACAAGGCTAAAGGTTGGATAAGTTATCTCAACCTAAACTAGAAATAATGAGGTTAAGTAATCTAGCTTTTCAGCACAATGCATTTCATCATACGAAGATTCCTCCATGAGAAGTAGTTTGCATGCAGGTTTCCAACTGTTGAATGTGTTTAGGTCCAACCAACTGTGGCCTTTGTACTTTGTCTTTATGTCACTGGTCTTCAACACAATACCCGGTGTAATGATTTCCTCATATGCATGGTACCTGTCCATATTGCATAAGAAGTATAACAATTACTTAAAAAAATAATTATTGTAAGGTCAATGCAGGTGTATTATATGATATTTCAAACATATCCCAAATTATCAAGTTTTGAAATTCCAAGATTGAACTCAAGTTAATTTTAAGACTAATTAAGCACACGATTAATATTTAACAGGTAAATGTAAATTAAAATTGCACCTTGATTTCCATTAAAAAAAGTTAATGCTACAACATAATAGTAAACAATGCAACCAATTTGACAACACTTATAAATGTAGTCTAAGTCCATTTGCAATTGATTCAAAGTTAGTAGTTTCCATATGTTTCACCATTCCCTATAGTTCTTGCTCAAAATGCATAATAAATTTTTGTTGACCCCAAATTCTAGCCGAACAAGCATGCAAGGAAGAATAGAGAAGAAGACTTGTGCACCTGCCATGGATACATAGTGTTTACAAAGGAGTTAATATTGCATCCGTCAACTCCACCCCTATTTGCATTGCAACTGACATCTTGACATTCTCTATACCCGAACTAGACCTATTAAGATGGGAAGCATCCTTACATCATGCTGCAACTTTATGGGAATGAAACTTATTTAGACTCAGAATAAGCATACCTACAAGCAATCTCACTTGCAAAGTTAAATTGATTCTAGTGAAAGAACCATGTAAGCTATACTTTTTGGCAGGGACATCGTTGCTGTTGATGGAAGTTATTATATAAATATAATGAATAGTAGATAATATGAATACAACTTTACACCGATTCTTAGTATTATGATGGAATTTAAAATTTATGTATAAAATTGCAATCATTGGTAGACTCATCTATAAAAATATATGAATATGATGTCCTTGGAAATCCACCATGATGGTGCATTTGATGCTATAATTTTTTTGGTTGATATATATGTAGCTTTGTGAATTATTTGTTAAGAAAGATGTTTTATTTAAGTTATGCAATTTATCTTTGATGTGGATATGTCTCCAACTTAGTATGGAAGAGATGTTATAATGTTAAGTAAACATTTTGACTCGATCAAATAAAAATAAAATAAAAAAATTATAATAGACTAATGCTTATAAATACTGTTACGGTAGTTCAAGTAAAATTAAGGTCATGGAGTCAATTTATTGTTGGCGATTTTTTGGCTCCAAGTAAAATTAAGGTCATGCACTGTTGGCTGTTTTTGGACTCCAAGTTTTGACAACCCATATATATATATAACCAACCTAGATCCATCTTAGCTTTGGATCTATCAAGCCCGAAGAAGGATCAAATCTTTTGAGTTACCTGATCCCTCTTGGTGCTCCAGAGTTACAGATGGATCTAAGCTAGTTGATATCTTAACTATATTTAAGACAATGATTTTAGTTACTAAAAAATTTACATTAAATAACTTGATAGAAAGCTAGAAGCCTTGGAATCTAGTCAAATATAAATTAATTCAGGAAAGGAATTGAAAAAAATGTTGCCTAACTCTTCTACATATTGGTTTTTTGGTGGAATACATGGATATAATTTAGGGCTAGATTGTGATATTTTGTTACTTAACATGTTTTTTTGAATGCATAAAGGATTTAATGCCCTCAAAAATTTACTTACATAAATTCTTACCAAATTTAGATAAAATTAGGTGAAAAATATACCAACAAAAACTCTCAAAAAATGAAAAAAATTACAACAATTAAATTTACCATATGTTTTAAAATGAAATTATTTTATATTTTATTACCCATAAGTTGTAGAAAATTAATTTGTATAATCTTTAGTTTTATCTAATTCTCAAATTCAAACCTCATAAAAAGAGATTAAAATGGAAAATACTTTAGAAAAAATAAAACCAAACCTCCTTAAAAAAAAACATTTTATAACATTTTTGCATATATGAAAACAAAAACAAAAGTGAAATTTTAACGTCCATGAGACTAGATATAGTCTATGGGATCACTAGCTTCCCTGCTTTTTGTCTTATGCAATTCAATTCTCTTATTATTCAAATTAATGATGCGATGACCTAACCCAACTTTCTAACAATCCCCTCACTAAAAAGACAATGCCAAGGAACTGATGTTAACATATTGCTGTAACTGTGTCTGATGTCTTTGAAAGCATCACATTCCAAAATGAAATGTTTTTCTGATTCCACTGCAAGTGCAAAAAACACCTGTTCTTCCCAACTTCTTTAGGTCTTTTCCACCGACCTGTTTCCCACTGTAGTTGATGCGAGTTAGTTCTTAATTGAGCAATACTAATCTTTGCTCTCCATGGAATGCTAGCTCCAATGTATTCTTTTTGTTGGATATCACAAGTGGGGTTGAATTCTTGAACATAGTACTTCTTTCTAACCAACTCTTTTCCCCATATATGCTTACAAAACTTTTCCATAACAAAACTCTTTAAATCCTTGCTATTTGTGGGACATGCATTGAGGTAAATATTCCATTTTTGCATCCATTTGTTGTTTTGTCTCATCCATGATTTCTTTCTTTCACTCATTTCTTCATTGAGGATAATTTTAGGCCATCTACCTTCTCCCATTTCCTCAATTCTTTGTAGATACCTTATGAGATGCACCACAACAATTGTTTCGATGGAAGTTGCTCTTGTTTCACTCAATGTTATCTCATAACAAACCAAACTTTTTATTTTAAACTTGCTTATGATAAAATGTTTTTGGATTTTCTCAATTTGCTTCTGTTTTCAGACAGGGACGCTGCTAGCCCACAATTCACACCCATATAAAATCACTCGACAAACTAAGAGCCCAAAAACTGGGATTGTTTTCCAATCCCATAACTATGTCTCTCTACATTTATTTTGAAGAGCAATGCATTCCACCCTCCTAAAATTCTCTTCTTTCTGGGTGCTCCCAATTAAGTTTGTTGTTGAAATAAATCCTAAAATACTTGTATTCATTTACTTTTTCAAAAATGTTGCTTTCAAAAAAAATGTATGCTGCTTTTTTTTGTTATTTGAAAAAATCATCATTTTGATTTTACTAGATCAACCCTTCCTTGTAACATTTTTACTTATTAGATCAATCCTTCATTATAACATTTTTACTTATTAGATCAACCCTTCATTATAACATTTTTACTTATGGATCCGCCCTTCACCTCTCCCCAAAAATAAAACGAAGAAGCATATATAGCTTACTTAATACCACAGGAAATACCATTCATACGAGGGTTCAGGGTAAAAGTCTTATCTAGTAAATATTGGGAAATAAAATATAAGAAAACTTCAAATGTTTCGCGGGCAAAGACCCTCCAGGGCAGCGAGACAACTCGAACGTCATCACGGGACATACCTATTCTAAGGGTCTTCACGTATCTACATACTGCACGTTGGAAGAGCGGAGGCCATCATGAAATTCAAAGCTTTTCTCACCGTCAATGGAGTTAATTTGCTGGAACGAAGTAAGCTTTGGTTACCGTCTTCATTTCCCCTGTTTTTCAAAGCTTGTGGGTTCGTCCAACACGAAATTCTGCTTCCTGTTTTTTAATAAATATCTGTTCTTGTCCCCCAGAATTGTATGTAGGCATCTACTCTTTCAGCAGAACTCGCAAGATACTTCATCTGAGGCATTCGTGCTTTCCACTGGAAATCACAATATAATTGGATTTTGGTCTTTTTCGTTTTTCAGGATTTGTCCCTGCATTTGATAAAATTGGGAGAGTGTGCCATTTGTACCTGACCAGAGATCATGTCATACTTTTGCATAATGTTCTCAACGCAGACGGTGTACAAGCCATTGCTCAATTCAAAAAGGTTGGCCTTTTAGCTGTTTAGATGCCTCACTTTGCCTTTTATATTCCTTTGTTTTAAGTCCATGGTCCAGAATCATTAAGAACTGCAGTGATATATAACTGATTCTCATTTTACTGCTCATCCCTTAGAATACATGCTGCATAGGGCAAATTAACAGTATCGAAGGGGCCAGGTTGAATTCCTGTTTGTGGGTGTTGATCAGTTTGATAACATCCATATTTGGCAGCAGCTCCATCTCGGGGTGTACGAGTAGAATAACTCATAAGATCTGATATCGTGGCCTCTAATCGGCAATCACCACCCTTAATCGCTTGTTGAAACCTACTTCATGACATTATAGCCATCAATATCAAATGCTGGTCTATGGTAACTTTTGTTTTACACAACCTCGCAATAATCATGTGTTCAATAAATGATTTCTCTCTATATCTCTCGTTAAATACCTACATTTGGCTAAAGAGTTGCAACTGAGGGGTCTGTATTCCATCAAAGTCATTTAGGACTTGCACCTGGCCTGGGAGACCGCATTAACAAGTGGCTACCTTTAACAGCACCTCTGCATTATCGTGCAACCAGTGTTGTCACTTTAAGACAACCTACAACTTGAGAGATTTTTATCGACTGTATTAGCAATGGAAGCAAGCTTGCCTAATTTTGAACCAGGGTTATTGTTACTGCAAAAACTCCAACTTGTTGCTAGATGGCAGCCTGAAAAATGTGAAATCCATCAGTGTATTTATAAATATCAAATTTCAAAGTATATATGATGCTTATGAATACACGTGTGCCAAATTTTTTAATCTGTAAATGTGTTTTTTCTTTATAATATAAGGCATATTCAAAAGAAAAATAAGTCTGTTTGGCACACATATTATTGTGGAATATTTTACTTTATTTGTTCAATTTATGAACCAATTTGATTGCTCAAGAAGAAGAAGCTGTCTGATTAATTCAAGAAATTCTGCCATTGCTGTTTCCATTTCGTCCAATTCTATGAAAACAACCCTAGGGTTTGGTTAATTTATGATAAAAACAGATGAAGTCTACTTCTAGCATATAATGACTGTAAGTTTGTTAGCATCAATCTTTCCACGGATTTAAAAACTGATTATTGCAGTAGCTGTTTCCTCGTATGAAGTCAAGTCATGACCCAAAATTAATCTGTTGGCAAACAAAATACCTAATGAGGATTTCGATATGTATGATATGGGCATCTTCATTACATGCAAAACCGGCTTTTGAGGGCATTTTCTCAATTTCGTTTTCCAATTAAATCTACCATGATAATATAAGAATGACTTGTGTAAAATGAAGAGACAAATATAATGGAATTGGCCATAAGGATTTCTTATAGTTGGTGTTGCAATCTTCCCAAGAGCTAGAAGGTAAAGGGCATCAATACGTGTGAGGTTCCCATTAATAACATTTTATATGTAGGGAGATCCTACTGTACTTGAATCAGATCAATCAAGGAAGGGGGTAACCAAGTATAACCATACACAAAAGCTCACAGGTTAATGCAACTTATTAGCTAACTAGACAATTGAAAACATGACTTTTATTTGTAAAACTAATACAGTAAATGTGATTGTTGATTACCTTGACGTAATAGAATTATCTGTTTCCAGAGTGTTGAAAATAGTAGCGAGAAATTGATTCCTTGATTCATGCCTTAATTCAAGGAGTCAAATTTGAGTTTCTTCTTGTGCATGCTCGAGTTCCTAAAATTTAGGGATGTCCCTAAAATTAGGACGAGTTAGGTTGCAGTTAACTTATGTGTTGAAATTGAAGGTAGAGTTTTTTGATTTTCTAGTGTGAGTTGACTGAGGACAAACACATGTGATTGAGTTTCAAATGGTTAACTTGAAATAGGACGAGTTGCATGAGCAGTTAACTCATGCTAAATCAATGAATCCCAAAATCATTCCTTAATTAGAAATTCACTAATTTTAGCCATCCGAATTGCTATAAAGATGGAATGAAGGCACAATTGTATTCACTTGTGTATGCACCAGTTTTGTGTGTAAGCTTGTAAGTGAGCGTGACAAGAAGAAGGTTTGTGCTAGTTGGTATAAGACAATTTTTGCCTTGGCTCATGCGTTAGAATTTAGGAGCTAAAGGATCAGCTCTTGCGCAAGGAATTAGGGACTTGGTTCCTTGGGTTTGTGCTAGGAATTTGGAGCAGAGGAGGAGCAAAGGAGCTAAAGGATCAGCTCTTGCGCAAGGAATAAGGGACTTGGTTCCTTGGGTTTGCGCTAGGAATTTGGAGCAGAAGAGGAGCAAGGGAAGCAGGCAGCGTGGTCAACATTCTTGCAAGGGTTTCATGCTTAGGATATGCAGGGAGAAGGGTGTATTCTCCAAGTGAAACATTGTATTTGTAAGAGATCAATTGATCAGTTTCTATCAATAAACAAGCAGAGCATTTTCCCAGTTGGGTTCCCTATAAAAAAAACTATCTTGAATTGTGTGAATTGTATTTATTTCTGTTCCTATTCCGCTGCAAATTTGAAGTAGAGAAATTCTGTGTTTTAGTGAAAATAAACTAGTTTTCAGATTGTTCACTATAGCAGATCAGAATTTCATGGATTTTCTACATGGTATCAAAGCAGAGAACAGAATAAAGACCAGCACATCCAAGGAGCAAAAACATCAAAAGAAGATACCTTGAGGCAACCGCAGATCACGAGCCCTAGCGAAGGAGAGATACTGGACTTTTTTGGGTCCAATAATCTTGTGACAGCAGGCAGTTTGTGGAGTTACAGCCAGCATAGAGGAGACATCTAGAGGGCTAAATCCTCAAGAACATGTCTGTATATTTATGTGTCTCTGGGATGACATTTGCACTGCTGTAGGTGTCGTTTTGGGAGGCTGAAAAGCTTGGACAGTGGGCAGAAAAGTGTCCTAAAGGCTAGCGAAGAAGAGTAGTTGTAGAGGAAGGGCAGCTGCAGGTTTTGGGTGGAGAGTTTCTCTAGAAACAGGTCTGAATATTTTCTAAGCATGCCTTAGTGCGGCCCAGTCCTGTAGGTGGTGTCTTTGAGTACCAAATCGGGCAAACAGTGGACTGTACAAAGGCAAGAAGGACAATGAATAAGGGAGGATTGTTGGGGAAGCTAATCTGCAGTATTTGGACTCTGGAGGCATAGAGGGCTGAGTTTGTGGGGCTGTAACTATAGTTACAGTCAGCCCTAACAGAGGGCCGAGAATTGCAGAGAAGGGCATGGAAGCCGAGGTCAAGAGGAGCAACTGTTGGCTGAGAAAACAAGGTATGTTTTGTCCTCTTGAATTTGATGTTTGCTAGTGCATGAGGTGTTCAGTTTGGACAGCTTTGTTTGGCATCTTAAGCACTGTTAGGAGGGCTGTAGTAAGTGCGAAAAAAGCCTTAAGAACAGTCACTTATAAAGGAATTGAGGACTGTTAGAAGGGAAAAATCAGAGAAGCACTAAGGGCTAGTTCTTGAAGGAATAAGGACCAGCCAAGGGGGCTTCTGAACAAGCTCTAAGTTGACCGTTGGAGAAGGACTTTTGACAGTTATAGAGGGCAGCCTCCATGCCCTAAGTTTGTCTTCATTGGAGTAGCACAGGAAGGTAGAAGTGGGAAGAGTGTGAAGTCCCAAAGTGTTGTGTTCTTGAAGGACTAAGGAGCAACAAGTGGGCAGTTCATGAAGACCCTATGTGTTGACGCATTGATGGACTAATGATCAGCTAGAGGGCAAACGGTTTGAGTAGCCTATGTTCAGTCTTCTTGGAGCAGCCAAGAGAGATTAATAGTGGCAAATTTGATGGTTGGAGATGCAAGGTTTCTGAAGTAGCAGAAGTTGAAGTGATCAATAGAAGAGGAGGCAAAGTATCTGCCATATGTGTTCAAGGAGCATCCTTCCAATGATTGGGAACAAGAAGAGTTTCAGCCACCTGAAGGAGAAGGACTTGTAGTTTCAGATTGAGCTAGGAGATGATGGTCAGTATGCAGATAGAGGAGTTGGTACTGTTAGTTTTTAGAGGGAGTCAGGTAATCGTCTTCATCTCAAAGATGTTCTCTATGTTCCAGGATTGAGGCAGAATCTTGTTTCGGTAGAGCCACCCTTGAGGACAAGGGATATGATGTCATCTAAAACAAAGGTAAGGCTTACCTCCAACACTTAGCATTTGCATGTAAGAAGCAGATAGGTGTGAGGGTGAAGAATCTCTACAAGTTGCAGGTAGAGATAGGTGCAACCATGAGCAACAAGGCAGGGAGAGCTCAGAGTAGAGGAGTGGTGGTTGAGCGAGAGCATGATAAAGCTCTCAAGATGGAGCCTCAACCAATATCTCAGTTTCAGGTTAAGCTAGTTGGCAGTTGGGCTAACCAACAGGATGATGATGATGAGGACCATAGTCCTGGGCGAGTGGAGGTAGCCACTCATTCAGAGACTTCCAGTATAAGGAAAGTTTGAGCCAAGTGGGCAGAGGAGTTGGTTAAGGGGCATCAGAAGAGAGTTGAGTCTTCCAGCATCAAGAAGTAGCCACAAAGGCACACAGGGTACATGGCACTTATGACTAAAGAAGTGGACTCGTAGAGCATGGTGGGAAAGAACTTATTCAAAGCAGGTTCCAAAGAAGAAAGCAGGGAAGTCTTCTAGTTCAAGGGGAGCAACTGCAGCAACGGAGAACTTGGTAGTATTGGGGATAGATCCAGGTGGACGAGGTTCTTCTAGGAATCCCTTCCTCTCTAAGAGGGAGTGTTGAAAATAGTAGTGAGAAATTGATTCCTTGATTCATGCCTTAATTCAAGGAGTCAAATTCTATTTACTTCTTGTGCATGCTTGAGTTCCTAAAATTTAGGAGTGTCCCTAAAAATTAGGACGAGTTAGGTTGCAGTTAACTGATGTGTTGAAATTGAAGGTCGAGTTTTTGATTTTCTAGTGTGAGTTGATTGAGGAGAAACACAAGTGATTGAGTTTCAAGTGGTTGACTTGAAATAGGACAAGTTGCATGATCAATTAACTCATGCTAACTAAATCAATCACAAAATCATTCCTTAATTAGAACACTGATTTTAGCCATCCGAATTGCTATAAAGAAGGAACGAAGGCACAATTGTATTCACTCTTGTTTGCACCAGTTTTGTGGGTAAGCTTGTAAGTGAGCGTGACAAGAAGAAGGCTTGTGCGAATTGGTAGAAGGCAGTTTTTCCCTTGGCTCATGCGCTATAATTTAGGAGCTAAAGGATCAGCTCTTGCGCAAGGAATTAGGGACTTGGTTCCTTGGGTTTGCACTAGGAATTTGGAGCAGAGGAGGAGCAAGGGAAGAAGGCAGCATGATCAGCATTCTTGCAAGGGTTTCATGCTTAGGATAAACAGAGAGAAGGGTGTATTCTCCAAGTGAAACAATTGTATTTGTAAGAGATCAATTGCTCAGTTTCTATCAATAAACAAGCAGAGGGTTTTCCCAGTTGGGTTACCTATAAAAAATCTGTCTTGAATTGTGTGAATTATATTTATTTCTGTTCCTATTCTGCTGCAAATTTGAAGTAGAGAAATTCTGTGTTTTAGTGAAAAGAAGCTAGTTTTCAGATTGTTCACTGTAGCAGATCAGAATCTCGTGGATTTTCTACACAGAGCATGTCTCAAGCAGAGATGGTGGGTACTTGTAAATGATTGCCGCTGTTTCCCTTTCATTTTTGGCAGCAATTGCTTTCAAGTTTTACTTAACTGGGATTGGCAATTTAACTTTGGTTGTCAATTTCTCTCTTCCACTCTAAATCATCTTATAGCTTTAATGTTGATAATAATCAATCTCACTGTGCAGTTTCTTCCTTAAGCATGAGATGTTGATTTTTCCCTCACTCTATAGGCACCATAGAACTTAGGTTGAAGCTTGTTCTCGCCTTGTTGCTTGGGAGTTCTTTTCTTGTAGGACTGGAGATGCATAAAAGCTATATCACTAATTTCAAAGTGGCGTTTTGGATGACGTGGATCAGCCTGTTGGTTTGTACTCTTAGTTGTTATGGCTGTGTTCTTATCGAGAATGGTATAATCCTCAGATTTTGCCATGTTCTACTCATATTGTGTCATTAATGTAATCATTTATTATAATACTAGGTTGTGGATAAGGCTAATCTAGTCATCATTTTGTAGGTCCATAATGCCTCCTTGGGGAAAGTGCCCTATCTACTTGAGTCGTGTAAATACACAACAACTCTTTCATTTGTAAAATCATCTTGTGAGCTATTGTTCTTTCTAAAATTGTTTAAGCATATGGGCACCATCTCTAGTGTTGCGTTATTTTGTTCCATGGCTGTTTTTCTCTCTCTTTAGCACATTTGGTGTCTTCCTTCTTGCACACCTATAAACAACTCTACAGCACTTCTTTAGTGCCCTTTCTTCTTTGGGGTTGGTTGTTTGGTTTCATTTGATCCTCATTCTCTTGTACAATTCTCAACATGGTATCAGAATGGGAGTAAACCTTTCTCTACTCATTTTGTTTATGGTTAGGGTTTCTTGTTCGTTGTTCATGCTGGTATATTTTCTGATCAGTGTTTGGCACGTGGAAGAGTGCCTAACTTGAGGATTTACAAGGCTGCTTTCATGGTGTATTATTGGCTGGAGAAAGGCATCTTATTTGATGCCATTTGAGCTACCTTTATGCACTTGTATTGAATTTCTTGCCCATAGATTGGAGTGCCCAACATTGGGATTTACTTACTGATTTATTTGAGCCATCATTTGTTGAGCTGATCTGTCTCTATGGGCTGATGGCATCACTATTTTTTGTGATCACCATCTTTCTTATTTTTATTTGCAGCATTAGTTCAGAGGTGTTTGGCTAGTGGCATTGCTCTAAGGGCTGTGGAACTAGGTTTCCAGATCTGATTTTTTTTCGGCAATTGATCTGTAGACTAGTGGCTTGCCCTAAGGGATGTGAATCTAGTGATTCCAGATCTGATTTCTTCAGCAGTTGATCTGGAATCTTTTTCTCTAGTGGCATTGCCCTAAGCGCTGTAGAACTGGGGTTTCCAGATCTTATTTTCTCTGTAGCTAATCTGAAGATTTTTTTGGCTATTGGTGTTGCCGTAAGGGCCGTACAATTAGGGTTTTCAGATCATCTCTCCTTTGTGTTTAAAAAAACTCTCTTTGAAACCGAGTGCTATTCTTGTTCACTTTTGCAGCATAGTTTTCTCTTTGTGTTGTCTCTTGCTAAGGCTTGCACCATCCTATTGCAGATTCCATACAATGCAGATTTTTTGGAAGAAGTTGGTACTATTTCATCCCTGGGGTTCTAGTCAAGGTGGTTTTTTGCATACCTATTTGCATCATCTTTGAACATAATGGAGTCAGTAGTAGTTTCCCTAGTAAATGCGGCTACTTATATTTGGGCTGATTAGATAAGGAAAAGCCTATTTCTAATTTTTGTCATAATGAGGGATATGTCTCCCAGTCTTGCATGATTTGTCCTTAACAAATTGAAGAACTTGCAAGAGTAACAGGTTGTGACAGGGATCGTTTCTACAACAGTGATCAAATAGTTTATAGTGCACATAAGGTTGTGTAATTTGTGCATGGGTTTGATCAAAGTATGACTTCTTCAGTTTTGGATTTCAGATTTTTTGGAACAATTACGTGTGTCCATATTTCAATAGAGTGTCTATATGATCCTTCTAGTACGATATTCAAATCCTCTCTTTGGTGGAGTTTCTATTTATGATCTGCTAGGATTGTTTCTACTACTTCTTACTAAGGAATATTCTATGGATGATTTGCAGCCTGTTATAGTGGATCTTTATCTATCACAGTATGAGGCTTTGTGAGAGGCATCACAAAGCAAGAAGTAGATTATGATATAACAATGAGGTGGTTTCCATTGTCACCTTAGCACTCCACCTAATCTTTAATGGAATTTCACCACACGGGAGGCTTCCCAGTATATATCATCTAATAGGTCGGGTACTTGCCTCATACTTGATCAATGGTTTTGGTTTGAGTGAAGGGTACATTTTTGCGAAGGCCATGACAAAGGAGTTCAACAATCAACACCACCAACATTGGGGTACATATAGGGCTTTGTGCTCCTGATTAAATTCCAATCGCATACCCTCACACATGATGGAATCTAATGAAATGTTGCAATCCCGTTGATCTTGAAACGCTGAAAACTGTTAAGTCTGCTGAATTTTGAATGGGATATGAAATTCTATTTTCTTCATATGAGGTCCAATGAGGTTGGAACCACTCTCAAACGACCTGAAACATTTAATGATAATGTTAAACAATTTAACATTACCATTTGGGAGCATCTAGGAAGCATCTAGGGAGTGCCTAGGGAGTGTCGAGGAAGCATGACAGGAGCACTGTTCAACACATAGCAGTTCCAAATTCCCAGGAACTGTAGGTGGCTCTTTTTGACATTGTTTTGGGGACATTTTTTCAACAATGTTTCGGACCTGTTTCTTTGTGCCTTGGAGCAAACCTAGACAGGCCTAAAGTTAGCGTCGTTGCAGCTCGAATTAACTCTTTGTTGCAGGCCAAAATCATTCTTTTTGGAGCCTAAATTAGCCCTTGTTGCAGGTCTGAACTTTTGTGGAGGCCAAGTCCTAGGTTGTCTAGGCTACAGGCCTGTAGGTCTGTTAAAAGAGGAGTGACAGAAGTGGAAAATACCTGAATGAGGATGATTTGAAAGATAAGGAAGAAGCACAACTAAAGCCAACAAAAGGGAAAAGCCTAAATAGTGGACATCGAGCTACCAAGCTAAGTTGAGTTGTAGAGGATCGATGTTCTCATCTATTCAATAGGTTGGAGTCTGAACAACAGGAAGTTGGTGCTTACAGAGGATTGGTGTCCCCATCATCTAAACAGGTTGGAACCAACAACCTTGGCATGGAACGAAGACCCCATTGCCCAACGGGTGAGGCACTCATCAAATTTTTTGAAGATCAAAAGTCCAGCAGGGCATCTCTGCCCCTTTGCTCTCTCTACTTTCTCTCCCTTCTTCTCTCAAATTCTGTAACCCCATTGGGGAATTGTAATAAATGAATGCTAGCATGATGAACTTATGTAACTGACTTATGCAACTTGGGGCTTGGTTACTAAGTGAGTCCACTTTTAAGTGTTTTTTTCACATGACTAATTATTTTCGCTCTTTAGTGGTAAATAACTAGTCAAATTTTTTCACTCATATACCTCCAAGCTAGAGTGCTGCTTAATAGTTGAGCCTTAGGTGTGTCCTAATGTCTAGGGCCAATGTATATTATCATGCTAGGCTATATGCAGTGTCTTACAAAATTTGACTAGGTATTTCTAGGAATTTTTAATAATTAAAAATTTCCGCAGGACGAAAATCTTAATTAATTTCCTATGTAATAATGTAAATAAGTGGTGCTAGGAAATGTTGGTGGCATATCAGTGCTCAAAATTCATTCTCAGAGCACCAACATTATCCTAGTACCCACCTTGGGGATCAAAAAATAATTATTTTCCCATGAAAACCCACTTTTACTCAAAACTTAAAAGTGAGGAGAAAAAGACGAGAATTCAAAAATAAATAAACCGGGGAGACAAAATAAAGGCACGAATAGTTAAGAGATGATTTGGCATTCGAAATCAAGCCAAAGAGAAGTTCAAAGCCCACTCGGAGGTGACATCAGTCAGGCTGCCAAATAGGTTGAGTTGACTAGCTATTAGGGAGGTCGAATCCCTTTTCTTGGGTGCTCACAGATTGAGGATCAATTGACTAGCTGAAAGGGTGTGTTGGCACAAAGTTTTAGGGGAGTTGTCTCCCCCTTAACACCCCCTCCTCCTCCACATGTCTACACATGTGCTATGCTGGCCTCACTAATAGCCATACACACAACACTAAGAGACACATGTAGGCCTACCTAGACAGTAGTACGCAGCAGAGATTACACTTGGCTTTGACCACAAGTTGGGAGTTAGAGATAACTCCTCTTCACTCACAGTTGATGCCACACTTGGCAGGTAGTTTACCAATGCACATGCAATCAAGGGAATGCGCACAACAGAAGAAGATCAGCGCTGCCAGTCAAGGAGATTAACACAACAGTGACATTGCCACTTGGAGAAGTCAACCTTCCTTGGGATTCTTATCATCTTAGCCACTTGTTGGTTGCATTTTCATTGGGATATTCTCTCATTCTTGTTAGTTTTTTATGGTTGGGTAGCGTTAGACAGGTGTTCTAGTCTCGACTTTGGTCAGAGAGGTTCAAAAATGCAAGATCTCCAGAACCCAAAAAAAGTTCCAGGAGAAAACACCTAGAGATGGCTCAATTAAGTTAATTAGTCAATAATTAAATATTTCCTAAGTCTAACTTAGGAAAAGTGATTAATTAACAATAATTAATTGAGAAAAGTGAGATTTCTCTAGAAACTCACATGGATCGACTCAGAAATGATCTTAGCCGTTGATGAGGATTTAATCATGGTCGTTGGTGAGCCAATGAGATATTGTAAGAGGAGGTCGATGGGGTTGGAGATAGACACACTTTGTGATCGAGTTTCCTTGGCAGATCGAGCTACCTAGTTGCAGTGATTCAATAGGGAGAGAAGTTTGAGCCAGAAGGGACACAAAGGCTAAGAGGGAGCAATAGAAGAGAATCTGGAGGAAGTTTCCACTTTCGGAGAGGCAACAACAAGAGGCAAAGTTATTCCACTAGAGGCTGCGTAGGGACTGCACAGGCAACTTTAGAGTAAAAATTAATTTAGTTGAGCAGGGGGGCGTTTTTGCTTCTAGAGGTCGGGAATTTTTTCCAGAGGGTCGGAGGATACTTCCAACAACAGCAGTAGGCAGGACATTTGATTCAAAGTCAGATTCCAGGAATGCGAGTTACAAGCTATGCAACATCAGCGCAGATGCCTATGCAGAGGTTTTGGACGACCAATTTTTTGAGTGGTGTTGTGTTGGGATTGCTCGTGAAGGAGAGAGAAATTCCCTCAATAATTTTGTCAGATTTTCTTGCTGAGGATTGCCAGTATTTTGGAATCCAAATTGTACTTAGATTATTTCACTGCTACATAATAATAAAACCCTCATTTGCTGCACCAATTTTCCCGCATTGGGTTTTTCTGGGGACAATTGTCCAAAAATAATTGTCATATTTTTTATTGTATGCACTCTATATTTCTTAGTTTCCAACATTTTATTTTCTGCAACGTTTTTATTGTGAAAATTGCAGTTGTGATTTTATTCGTTATTTGCTATAGCAAATAAATTGCATTTAATTTTTAATCAGTTAGAAGAATAATTTTTAGTTGTTGTAATAGATTGAAAACTTCACATGGTATTAGAGCAAGTTTGACAAATCAGAGGCTCAAAGACGAAGAGGGAGAAATTTCGCAGTTCAGAGGGTGTTTGAGCGAATTTCTTCTGGGTTTCTAGAGGTTGGCCAGGCTGTGCGAATTACTAGAAAGGGGTTCGATTTTCTAGTTGCAGGTGGTACGAAAGTTCGATTTGTTCAGTAGTAGTTCTAGTAGGCAGTGGTGAAGCCAGGTAGCAGTTCTGGTAAGCAGATTAGTATTTTCGTTGAGCAGATCTCAGCGTAGTTGATTAGTAGCAGTTTTTGCAGTTGCAGATCAAAGCTAGGTGAAAGAGAAATAACACACAGAGGGATTTTTCTTAGAGAGATTCCAGATTCAATTTTCTAAAGGAAGTCCTTGATTTCCAGTTGCAGGTGGCAATAACAACTAGTAGGATTTCGCATTCCAAGAGGTAGTGCGAGTAGTAGAAGTAAGAAACCTAGCAAGAAAGGAGGAGATTCCTTTATATTTCCCAGTTGTGAGTTTTGCAAGAAATGGCCTCAACAGGACTTCGAGATCAAGATAGGCTAGATGGAGCCTCAAATTATTGTATTTGGAAAGCCAAAATGTCTTTTCTGTTAGCTAAGAGAGTTGTAGCTATACCGACAAACCCGTAGCAACTAGAGAACTACAATAAGGAGATGGCCAAGGTGAAGCGGTTGATCCTTGATGGTGTTCGGGATCATGTAGTCTCACACATAACGGCTAAGAATACATCCAAAGAAATGTGGGATGCTCTCGCATCACTCTACCAGAATCCTTTTGAGAATTAGAAGATGTTCTCGAAGGAGAAGCTGAGAACCACTAGGATGCAGAAGGGAGAAGAAGTTATTCCCTACCTCGCCAAGATTCAAGATGTTCGGAATGAGCTTACCACAGTTGGAGAGACTCCTCAAGACGCTGAGTTGGTGCGTGTAGCTATTAATGGTTTCACGAAGGAATGGGCTACTTTTGTCTAAGGTATCACTGGATGAGATTAGCTTCCAGGTTGGAGTTGATCGTGGGCAGATTTTAAACAGGAGGAGATGAGGCTTGCTCTAGTCAAGAGTAGTTTCAGTGGCAACAACAAAGGATTGAAGAGTGTAAAAGAGGAGGAGAAAACAACCCTTGCACCGAAGGGAAAAGAAAAGAAAGGTCCTAGTCTGGGACAAGGCTCACAGGGAGGAGAAAAGAAGAAGGATATGTCGAAGATCAAGTGCTTCAGATGTGATGAGTTTGGTCACTACAATACCCAATGTCCTCAGAGGAAGAAGGACAAGGAGGAGAAGTAGGAACGTGCAATAGCTTCGGCGAAGATTGACAATTTGTCTTCCATGTTGGAGGATGAATTCACATTGTATGCAGCTATACCTCCAGGAGAGAAGTGGGGTAACATTGAACTTTAGTCATCGGAGTTGCAAAATTTCTGGGCAGGGTTCTAGGAGGATAGCATTGGATAGGTGTTTCCTCATGGATCAATACCCTTGCTACAAGGGCCCACATTATTTAGTAGCAGATGGATCAGTGTTAGATGGCGTAGTCAATTCTTGAGGGACAGTTGCAGTACTAGTTGTAGTCAGATGATGAGGGGCGTAGAGCAGTGGCAGTGCAGACATTGGTAGCAATCAGATTTTCAGGAGACAATTGCAGTTCATAGGACAATTGATTTAGTTCTCAGTTGCAGTAGTTGCAACAACAACAACAACAACAACAACAATAACAACATGAGATTAGTTGCAACGCAAAGCAGAGTTGGCAATAGTACATGTAGTACAGTGTACTGTCAATAGCAGTGCAGATGCAGGATGGTTTAGCTACAGAGTGGCAGATGAATCAGAGTTGTGCAGTGGCTTGGTGGGCGGTGGCAGGTTGTCACAGTTGTCAGACATCAACATCGTGTATGGGAGGATGTTATGAGACCGTCGAGAACACCTTCCTCACTAAGAGGGAGTGTTTGTTTTTGATGGTTGAGTAGCATAAGACAGGTGTTTTAGTCTCGACTTTGGTCAGAGAGGCTTAGAAACACAAGATCTCCAGAACCCAGAAAAAGTTCTGGGAGAAAACACCTAGAGATGGCTCAATTAAGTTGATTAGTCAATAATTAAATATTTCCTAAGTCTAACTTAGGAAAAGTGATTAATTAACAAAATTAATTGAGAAAGGTTAGATTTCTCTAGAAACTCACATGGATCGACTCAGAGATGATCTTAACCATTGATGAGGATTTAATCATGGCCATTGGTGAGCCAACAAGAGATTATAAGAGGAGGTCGATGGGGTTGGAGATAGACACACTTTGTGAGCGAGTTTCCTTGGCAGATCGAGCTACCTAGTTGCAGTGATTCAATAGGGAGAGAAGTTCAAGCCAGAAGGGACGCAGAGGCTAAGAGGGAGCAGTAGAAGTGAATCCGAAGGAAGTTTCCAGTTTAAGAGAGGCAACAACAAGAGGCAGATAAAGATTTATTCCACTAGAGGCTGTGTAGGCAACTTTAGAGTGGTAGATTGATGTTGCTGAGTAGGGGGTCGATTCAACTTCTAGAGGTCGGGAAAAGTTTCCAAAGAGCCAAAGGGACACTTCCAGCAGTAGATAGACACACTTTGTGAGCGAGTTTCCTTGGCAGATCGAGCTACCTAGTTGCAGTGATTCAATAGGGAGAGAAATTCAAGCCAGAAGGGACGCAGAGGCTAAGAGGGAGCAGTAGAAGTGAATCCGAAGGAAGTTTCCAGTTTAAGAGAGGCAACAACAAGAGGCAGATTTATTCCACTAGAGGCTGTGTAGGCAACTTTAGAGTGGTAGATTGATGTTGCTGAGTAGGGGGTCGATTCAACTTCTAGAGGTCGGGAAAAGTTTCCAAAGAGCCAAAGGGACACTTCCAGCAGTAGCAGCAGGCATGAAGTTTGACTTAGAGGCAGATTCCAGGAGTGCGAGTTACAGACTGCTCAACATTAGCGCAGAATCCTGCGCAGGCCAGTTTTCTAAGTGGTGTTGTGCCAAGATTGCCCATGGAGGAGGGAGAAATTCCCTTAATAATTTTGCCATATTCTCTTACTGAGGATTGCTAGTATTTTGGCATCTAGATTGTAATTAGATTATTTCACTACTGCATAATAATAAAACCCTCATCTGTTGCACCGGTTTTCCCGCTTTGGGATTTTCCAGGGATAATTGTCCAAAAATAACTATGTCAATTTTTTTATTGTATGTTCTCTATATTTCTCAGTTTCCAACTTTTTATTTTCTGCTGTGTTTTTATGGTGAAAATTGCAGTTGTGATTTTATTCGTTATTTTCCGTAGCAAATAAACTGCACTTAATTCTTAATCAGTTAGAAGAATAATATCCAGTTGCTGAAATAGATTGAAAGTTTCACAATTCTTGTATAAATAAAGTTCCCATTTGCTCATTCTCCCATGGTTGGAAGCTTGGCACTTGGGTAGACTCTGCCAAATGTGTAATTGCTCGTTAAACACACACATGGAATGGTGAACACAATATGAAAGATAATCGCGAGATGCATTTACTATTCACAAGATATACATTTATAATACATTGTTATGGCTGTTGGTTTCATATTCCAAGGTCTCTTGGATTCTAGTGACTGTTCAACTTCCTCCACACCAAGTCTTAACGGATTAGGTGTCCAACATTCCCCCCTTAATCTGAAGGGGTATATAAGAGTCCAAGAAGAGAGCTATAATACAAAATGTCAGCAATGGGTTGAATATGCTCTTTGAAAAAGGTAAAACGTGGAAGAACTTGAGGTCTTGACCGGTGGTGGTTTAAGGATGACCACCAACACTAGAACTCTTAGTACAGTTCTTGGAACTCTTCCAAATCTGGCAAGAAACTGAAGTCTTTTGCTAGAGGAAGTGCTCCCTATTGTTTTGAAAAGGGAGACCTTTGGGTCTCAACTTGGAACACTTTGTGCAATTTTCGAAACTCTTCTAAATTTGGCTAGAAGAATAAGTCTTCGGCTAGAGGAAGTGTCCCTAATATTTTGAAAAGGGAGACCGTCAACTTGGAAAAGAGAGATCTTCAACCTGCAGAAAAAAAGGGAGAACCTCAACTTGAAAAGGGAGGTCTCAACTTGCGATGGTTTAAGGAAGGCCACTAACCATATTCATGCTTAGGGGCTTCTATGTCTCTGGCTATAGGCTCAGGCAACAGGCTCAGGCAACAGGTTTAGTCTGTGGCTCAGGCTCGCTTGATTTATCTTTGAAGCTTGTAAATGACCATCAATTCCCTCCTTGTAGATACAAGGTGAGAAGATGAAGAAAACTCAATTGCAAGACTTTTTAATATTCTAGAAGAAATTTTGACATATGACAGAAATATCTTCTTGGCTGTTGAAGCCCATTGCCAAGAAGCAATCCATCCAAGGTGAGTATTCGTTCTTGTAGGAGGCTTGTTTCTGAAGCCTTTGTTTTAATAATGATTGTGCTGACCACAATGCTCACATGGATGAAGATCGAAACAATGATCTTTCACATGGCCAAATCTGTCACAATGTTGGCATTTGACAATTTTCTGTGAATGTGGAGCAAAATCTGAAATTGGTGAAGGTGAACTATCCTGAAGAAATCCAACATTTTGAAATTTGATGGGTTTTGAATAATTTGGAGTATGAAGGGACACCTTCTTGTCATATCCAGGACTTGTTTTGTGCTTGTTATGAATGACTTCTTCCCAAGGTTTAATGATGGGCTCGGGAAGTGTAGGCTGAATTTTTGCTTCTGCATGCAAATCTGCTTTTGAGATGGGCTCATTGATTTGATCATGTTTTAGCTGCTGATGGGCGTCTACTTTAGACTAAAAACGAGGATTGTTCTGAACAAAAACAAGATGCCTTTTTTGCTTTAACTCATCTTGCTAGCTGTGATTCATGCTGCAAGAAATCAATCTTCTCTTGTGGATTTTGCAGACAAATTCTAATGTCAGAAAGAGTGTCCTTGCTAATATTGACTACATTATCCATAGTAGAGAGTATTAGTTCATTCAATAACTATTATTCCACCAATTGGAGCCATTTTCCAACCAACTCAAGCTGAGCAGAAGCAACCTTCTAGCTGCAATGAATACAAATAATGCTCTTTCACAGAGAATATTGTTGCCTCTTTCCTATGGAAAATCTTAGCCACAAGGGCAAATATATATGTGTGTTGAAGGACTTGAGAGAGTTATTATTTTCAACTGCTAGTAGCTAGGAAATTTTGATTGAAGCTTGGTTAGAGGCCAAATATCTTTGCCAAATATATTCTCCTAATCGAAGGAATCAGTTCCCCATTATCTAAAACTACTCCTTGTTCCACTATTGAGCTCTATGATGACATGAAGACATACATTCTGGTTATTTCAATTATTTTGCAGTAACAATTTTAGCAACTTGAGCAATTCAAGGTTCTTATAAGCAGGTCTCCCAAGCCAAGAAGAAGCCAATTTAGTTCAGTCCCTTTTAGAATATTACTGATGTCAATAGCTTTGCAACAAACTCACAGCAGAGGAAGAGGAAGGGTTTCACGATTTGAAAAACAATCTTTGTCTTGTAGCAAACTCAGATATAAACTCACTACTTTGCACAAAACACCAGATTTGACAAATCCATGGACAACCTAGCGGATTCTCTGGGGTATAAAGCTTTGAAAACAAAGGCTTCCACAAGCAAAGCAATGCAATACACAGTCTGTCAAAATCTAGGCCGAAATCAACATTACTATCTCAATTCAAACTGTTGCTTTTCGACTTTTCAAGCAAATGATCCAACCCATGTAGATATGCCTTTATTGTAAAACCTTGAATGTCAACACAAAAGATCTATAATTTTAGGTTTTAAAAGCCATAAAATCTCAAAACTCCTAAGTTTGTAGCTTCCAAGAAGTAGTGATCTATGCCCAAAGATTGAAATTTTTAAGATTCGAAGCTTACTGCACGATAAAGCCTACAACGACAAAACCTTGGGTGGTGTTGTTCGAACTTGCAACCTCCATTCACAAAATTTTTGATCACACGCCTGTCGATATCACTGAGCTTGTAAATAAGATGGTCAGGCATTCTAACATTCAATATATATTTTATAACTAGCATGTGATGCCTTTCGTTTATATAGATATTCGAGAACGCCAGATACAACAATGACTTCTTAAAGCTAGGATGTGCACTTGAACCGTCGGCCTTGATCAAAGACCTTAAACCAATTTACATGCGTTGTTCAACTGCTCAATCAAAATCTATAGCTTTTAAATAGTAATCGAGTCTCCAGTTAATGTCTATTCAATTTGATAGCCCATGACTGTTGAGAAAACCATGAATAACAACATTGGGATAATAATAGAAAGCGAGATTCCTTTTGGCATTGTCAGAGGCACCAACAATGAGTCTCGCTGTGTTAATTCTCTTCGCTGGTTGAATCAAGTGGTGGGGTCTTAATCTCTAGAGGACTTTACCAACTTTCTTCTTCATAGAGTTCAATTCCAATAGAAACCCTTAAGTTTCAGCGTGTATGTTTCACTATTACGAAACTTGTTTCAAGCTGACAATTTTGATGCAAAATGCCTTACAGAGAGGGCATTGCATGAATTGTGGAGGTGGTTGCTCAACAAAAATAGACAACATGCACAAATTTCGTTGAGAGGTCAGACATGCAGGTTTGACTAGTAGAGAGGCTGGGAGAACCAATCGAGGCACCGACAGAGTGACAAATTAGTGCAATGCTTGTCGATGGGAGCATTAGGGTTCAAGGACACGACCAAACAAAATTGTTATAATGCATACAAGCTTGAGAGAGGAACGATACCGTGCTTAGTAGAATGACAAAGATGCTTCATAAGGAATGCATGTTGACAGTGACAACCTTAATGATGGTCCTTTGTCAGAGGTCTAATGCACTGATAAATGAGTAGGCCTTTATGAGCATAAGAAAAGGCAAGTGAAGAAAACCAAATGCCTTGATCATACCACAAACCCGTGGTTGAGAAGCAAAACAAATTTGATTTTCAAAGAGGCCACAAAAACGAGTGGCTCACACTTGAGTAAGGCATGAGATTGCTCGCTTTGATACCATGTTAAACACATACATGGAATGGTGAACACAATATGAAAGATAATCGTGAGATGCATTCACTATTCACAAGATATACATTTATAATACATTGTTATGTCTATTGGTTTCATATTCCAAGGTCCCTTGGACTCTAGTGATTGTTCAACTTCCACTTCACCAACCCTTAGCGGATTAGGTGTCCAACATTGCTTTATGCACAATATAATAAAAAGACTTTGGAGGTCCATGTGGTGTTACTCTTGGTGATGTCTCTCTTGGTATGAGGTAACTTGTGATTGTTTTAATTGTTTCATTGCTCGCACTTAGTAAATTTGGGCCCAAGTAGGGGCAGTGTTGCTTAAGAGAAGGATAAGTAAGGATTTGCTTGTCCTTTTGATTGTTTTGCAACTAGGTTAGATATTTTCATGTACTTGTGAATAATATGATTTATCTCTCCTTATTTGCACATCGTCATCCTAATATTACTAATCTTTGAGCAAGTTTTCTTGAGTGTAGCATAGGGTTCCTTTAAGGCTCGAAAGTTGGCCATATTCAACCAACTTCAAAGCATCAAGTAGCCCACAATTTCACCACATTCAAGGGCTGCCAAAGTGCTCCAAAAAGAAGGATCTAAAAAGGGCTTTTAAGCAACCCCAAACTTCTTCTTCCTTTCTGTTGATTTTTCGTAGGATCTTCTAAACTGATAATTACTTCCTATGATATCTTAAGTTAATCTTTTCTTTTGTTTACATTCAACATAAGGCAATTACACAGAAGATCTCAGCAGTATAAACTAAATGCCCGTAGGATCATAAAGAGACAACCAAACAAGCACATAAGATTTTTACCTTGGGAAAACCCACTTAGGGAAAAACCCAACAACCTTTTCCTTAGAGAAATTATTTAAGTCAATAGAGATACATCTAGGTCAAACATAAAGTCAAACTGACAACCCTGGTCACACTTGGTCAAACTGCTCTTCATACAAGTCAATTTGCTATCAACTTGGTTTGCTTAGAATTCGGCCATTGCTCTACCTTAGAATTCGTCCTATTCTTTTTGCTTAAGGGATTAGGCTTTCTGCCCTAACTCGGTTTGTTGCCCAAGATGGCTTAAGAATTCGTCCTTTTGCCTTAGCTCAATCTACTCTTGCAAAGTAGGTTTTCTCATATACTTAGTTTGCCTTTGGAGAATTCAATCTCCTAAATTCTTCCTTGCTCTTCATCAGAAGACTTTGTTACTTTTCCCTAGAAAACTTCGTTACTTTTCCTCAAAAAAACTTCCTTACTTTGCCTGATAAAACTTCGTATAAACAGATGATGAGATGATCTGAATGAGTGATCCAAATGAGAGACACAAGCTCTCTACATATAGTAATCAAAAGGGGTAGGCCGACTTCACTTTTGGAGCCAAAATTTAAGTTTTTACAAATTCAAAATTTTTCTTTTTAGAGCCAACATGAAGAACATGTTTGGCATTTATTATTACATACATAGCAAGGGCTAAAATGTTAATTATGAAGCTCGATAATAGCTACAATATTCAGCACTCCCCTCTTAGCTAGGGAGGTATTCATAATGAATATCCAGATGTTCTCTTGTTGACAAATTTATCTAAGAAAAGGTTATAACAATTCATCATTAGTATCATCAACATTATTCCATTACCCTAATCCTGGTCAACCATTGTGACACATGGTAAATCATCATCATCAACAAGTTACCATACTTTTGTTGGAAAATGTAGTAGGGCAACTATCAATTCAGTTCTTCTTAACTTTAATAATTGCTTGTGAACTTTATTTATCTTCTTATGTTTCTTTATTAGATCTTTTCATCAAACAATTATCAAGAGAAAAAACAATAAAGACAATGGACACAAGAAGTAGGCTTCAAGCCAAGGAAAAGCCCCGGGCCAAAGGGAAAACCCATAAAGTATCTCCTCTTCTTATAGAATTTGCTTCAAATGAGAAAACCAAGACCCAAAATCCTAGACCAAGTCCTCCTCCAAGCATCAAGTCATCCCTCAAAAAATCCCTTTCAACTAGGTCAAAGATCACCCAAGTCAACAAAGGTCAATTCTTCTTCAACCAACTTCCAGTTTCAACTTCAGCCCTCAGCTTCAAGTTTACAATTTCAACCTGCAATCTTCGGCCTTGTAATAGCTGCAAAAACCCTAATTCCTTTGCACGTGTGAGATAATAAGGCCCAAAAACATAATTTCTTTCTTCCTTTTGATTTCTCCTTGTTTCCTTGACCTTCACTCTATCTTTGTTGATGTTGCATGCTTCAGATCAAACTTCTTTCTTGAGATGATCGAATTGGTGCTAAATGAGGTCAAAGCTGCCTATATATATACCAATTTGAGGAGGTCAAATAGCCTTTTCTAGGTCGTCTTGTTATGGGCAGGGCCGACTTGTCCTAGGAGGCTCATAAGGACTTTTTAGACTCAAAATAATATTTTTACATGTTAGAACTTGCCCAATAGGGTCATATACAAATGATAAAGACTCTTTTGACTCAAGAAAAAAATATTCTTTTGACATGACAAATCCCTAAAGCATGAAGAACATGCTTGACTTAGATGACCATCAAAATGGAGCATGAAACCCATGCTTAAAATAATAATTTTCTTTCTTCTTTTTCTTGTAACATAAGATATACATAGTGACTTGAGTACATTGAAAATTATGAAGACTGAAACTAGCTACATTTTCCAACAAATTTCAGTCGGTGCCTCTGACCTATGATGCATCTTCACCATAATCTTGGTTAGTACTTCTAACACAAGGTACGTCATTAGCATCAGCTAGTCACCATGATTTTGGTTGGTGCCTTTGTCCCATGGTATACTGACTAGTCCAACTTCACCATCATCTTGGTCAAACTCTTTGACTCATGGTGAAACTCCAAAGGCCACACTCTACCTAAGTAATTCTGGGCTTGATGCTAAATGGGCTCACTCAACGTACTTGGAGAGTATATTGAACCTGATGCTAAAAGGAACCCACTCAACTGACTGTTCTTGGACCTCTAGGACCTTTACCCACGACCTGTGGGTGACAACTGTTGTCGCACAAAATGTCTAGGCACCGTGACAGCAGCTCAGATCGGGGGTTGTCAACCTGATCCCCAATATCTCCGTTTAAGCTGTCTCCCAACAATAGACTAAGGGGGGTAGACCCAATGGAAATGGATGGAAGAAGGACTAGTTGGGAACCAACCAATCCGGGAGACAGTTAAACGACCAAATACTCGTTTTAGATTTAGCAAGATTTTAAAAGATTAGATTATATTTAGACAATTGATACCAGTGCCTTATGGAGTCAACTATCTTGCTGAATAATTTAGGACAAGTACTGGAAGGATAACCGCTACTAAGGAAAATGTTATTATGATGGAAAGAGATGCAAGATGCGATTAGCATAGGGATGAGCGAGGCGAGATGTTAAAGACTCAAAGCACTTAGATTATGATTTATTCTGAGTTAAACGCCAAATACTTTAAGTGAAAAGTTAATGAAAAATCCCAATTGTGCAGATACTCGAAAGATATACAATTTTCCACAAGTCCACGATAGAGTACTCAATAAAAATGTTGATCACAATTACTTGAAAAATTCTCAAAACTAATTATTCAAGAAATATCCAATAATTCAAGTAAATAAATCCAAACATAGAACTAATATCCCTCTTAGACAGTAAGCGGTCTCAATAATTATCAAGCATTAAAACCAATGATCACAAAACTTAGTCAAGATAACAATGAAATTTAGATGCTAATTAATGCCAATTTAGTGAACAAACAACTCTTCAAATAATTATGGAAATTATTAAATTTTCTAATGTCTCAAATCCATTTTTTTCTTTCTCCTATAGTCAAACTCAAAATTTTTCTTTAGCAATTATATTACCTTAGACTAACAGAATTTTTTAATTTCTTTCCCACAAGTAAATTTAAGGATTTAAGAAAAATTTAAGAAATTAATGGCCCAAAAACCCCTATCACAAAATCTCAAAAATTTAATGTCTAGAAAAGAATTTTAATTTAAAAAAAAGAAGTCAAAATTAAAAAAAAGAAAGAAAGTGTGATAAATGTTTAGATTTTTTTTTTTTTGTTAATTTTTGAAGGGCCAAAAGGCCACTTAAAAAATTTAATGAATTATTTGTATTGTTAATGTGGTGGGCTGAGAAAAAGCGTAATGAAGAGGATGTGAGTTAGCGTTGGAAAGGATGTGATGGGAGAGGAGAGCAAGAATGATGCGTTGGAGAATGAGAGAGGATCAAGGGCCAAGGGAGTTGGTGCTTGCAGGCAAAAAGGAAGTTGAGAGGAATGTGAGAAGGATGAGACACAGGCAGAGGAGCGAGGCAGCGAGGGAGATGAGGGAGATGGGAAATGAGGAGGAGGAGGGAATCCGCAGGTAGGGAAGGAAGAAAGGGAGGACGTGGAAGATGTTGCGGGCTAGAGATAGAGGTACATGGGAAGAAAGAAATGAGGGGAAACGAGCCGCGAGGAGGAGAGATTGGGCAGTGAGGAGCATGGGATGTAGAGTAAGGAGGAAAGGAAACACAGAAGAGGAAAGGAGGGTTTAGAGAATTGCGAGTAGAGGAGGTGAACCTGCGGGCAAAGAGAGGGAAGACAACTGTGAAGGGAGCAACGAAGTTAGGGTTGCGAGGAAGGAGATGGAGGCAACTGCGTGAAGGAAATGACAACTGCGGGAGGAAAGGAATAATGCAGAGGGTATGAGGGTTTGCAGAGGGTTGAGGCCCAAAAATTTATTGGAAAATCAAAACCCCTAAAAAATTCAAAATAAAATTGCCCAGAATTTTTTTTTATGAAGAAGAACCAAATCTGCATTTTTTATTTATTTGATGAATTGACCAAATTTTTTCTGCAAAAAAATTGTATTCTGAGACAAGATCTTGCCCTCTAGGGCTTAGAGATCCTGCTCAAATTTTGGAATTTTCTTTGAAAACCTTCAGATCCACATCTGCACAAACGAGAAACAAAACCCAAAAAACCCAATACATATACAAAAATATGAAAACAAAAACCCAATCCCAAGTTAGAAATCGAAATAAATATTTGTACAATTTTCAAATCTACACAATATATTACAAATCTTTCATATCTGTGGAGTATGAGTTCGACTCTGCTCCTAGATCTGAAAATCTAGCTCTTACTAGTCATATCTATCTTTTAATTCGTTAATAAAGAGATAAATTTTTATTTATTTATTTAGGCACAAGCTCAAGAATACCCTGCAAGAAGAGATCTTAAGATAAGCTTGGGGAATTAAATCCGGAGGGCTCTTCAGATCTTATTTTCTTGGGAGTCAGTTGGTTCAGTCGAGGACTTCCCCAAACGCCCAATTTTAAATCCGAAATATTTATGCACACTTGAAGTTAAACTGTTAAATCAATAGAGAAATAAGATAAAAATATTTTTTCAAGAATTAGAGATACCTGCTAATTCAATCCAATTAAATTTTTTATCCTAAATTTAGTAACTTAAGCAAGGTACCTATGCAATAGATTACTTTACACGAGCTATTAATCAACAATTTATTGAAATAATTACCAGTAGAATAATAAGAACAAGATTACCATAAAATGTTGGAGAGGAACAACACCATCAAGTAAAATCCCAGACTTTGTTTGTATAATTTCAAAATAGAGTACAAGAGAGCTTCTAGAGCGAGTACACGATTCAATGATCCTATCATTTCGAATGACAAATGACCTCTAATTTATAGATTAATTCTCCAACAGCTAGTTGGCTTGATCCCCCTCAAAGTAATCTCGACCGTCGAAAAAGATTTAATTATCTTTTAATTTCCTCCATCGAAATTATTTTATTTTTTGAGGAAATTCGCATTTTTCATTTAATTGAATTTTAATCAACTCAAAAATTAATTATTTTGAGTTGATTTCCTCAAAAAATTGACTTTGACTTAACTACCAAAGCCCAAGGATCCTAAATCTCTTGAATTTTCAATATTCCCTTGGCCGAGGACCTCCAAAAATTAATTATTCTAGAAACCACGAATTTTTATTTTTATTTTGGAGAACTAATTTTTTCCTGGGACTTAAAATTAATTAAATTTCTGGCTTAGGATTTTAATTTATTTTTGCCAGAAAATTTAATTAATTGACTCATGAGGGGATTAATAATTTTTCCAACCCTCAAATAATTTAGTGATGGTGTCTAAATATGAGGGACCATGCACTAAAATATTTTTTACATCAAGATATTACAATTTAATACATGAAGGGAGAACGCCCGTTCGTTATAGACCCTCATTTATAAAACCCCATTTTTGCGACTCAGTATGATCTAGCAGACCAAGTAATTTGTAATAAACAATGTGGAAAAAGTCGAAGTTGGGATTAATTCGGCAAGGGTCCAAAAGTTGAAAAACTTGGCAAAGTCGGGAGTTTTTTGAAAAAGTCGGCAAAATTAAAAAGACACAAAATTATTCATTTTATTTTTATTTTTTTTAACATCTAGAGTATCCACAACATCATAAATGCATTTCCACATAAACATGTAAAGAAAGCTAATATATAATATGTATATGAAGTCTAGTGCTACATCACATATCAAAATAGTGAATCAACTCCTGAATTTTGAGTCCTGTCTGAGTCTCAACTCTTAAGAGTCAAAATATCAACAAAAAATATAATAAATGTATATCATGAGTCATCTAAAAGTCATCAAATAATCAGTCACTGAGATCTTCTTCCCCTTTTACGGGAATAGGGAATGGCTTTGCCTTTTCATCTAGAGGAAGAAGGCCCTGCCCCTGGGGATACAAAATCAAATGGACTCAATCGTCCTCTAGAAGCCGATGGAAGAGGTGGCCTTTGTTCTATGCTGCTGCTGCTGCCCATCCTAGATGGTGTCACCTCCTCCTTAGCATCCTCATCCAGCTCTGCTACTACCTCTTGACCTTGATGTTGCTCCTCCTCCTCTATCTTTGACTCTCCCTCCCCTATAACTACTACATCCTCTAGATCCACACCTAACCAATCCGGGACCGAGTCCATGATCGACCTCTCGGTCTCGACTCTCCATGAAGAGGTGGTATCAATATTGTCCAATGAGATGGCTTCCACATCAGTGGGTCTCTGAAGTTGTCTCACCCACAATCGAAGATTGTAGTAGACGTAGACCATGTCATTGAGGCGTTGGGGCTCCAATCTGTATTAGGGTCATAGATTGTAAATTAGTGCTTAGAAAATTTAAATATTAAAATTAATCAAATGATTTCAAAAAATTTAATTTGAAATCTTTTTACCTGTTGCGCTTTTTGTTGTGTATTTTGTCAAATACACCCCAGTTGCGCTCACACCCAGAGGAATTGCATGTTTGGCTGAGCACTCGAATGGAAAGCTTTTGGAGATGGGGAACTCTGGCACCATAGCTTGTCCACCAAGCATCTACAAGTTAAAAGAAAAATGAGAAACATAAAAAAAACATTGAAATTCTAAACTTGAAAGTTTGAAACAAACTGAAGCTTACCTGGCATTTTGGTCGTCCTATTCTTAATAGCCATGTTAAAACCAAATGTGCTACCCCCCATCCTATAGACCTCCATTTCTTTAGAAATCTCTTCACGTTCTTGCTCAGATGACACCATCCTCTCGACACAAGTGAAGAATCCATCCATCACCTCGGCATCAAATTTGAAACCACATGCGTAAGAAAATGCAGGGTTGAGGTAGACACTTGCAGCATGAATGGGGCAATGGAGGGTATTGTTCCATCGCTGATCAATCACTCTCCATATGTTGTTTCTCTAACCCTTCGTCTCCCTTATCTGCATAATAAGCACGAATGGCTTCTTTGGCCCTATCCATGGCCTCATACAAGTAGTGCATTGTGGGCTTGTCTCCATCAACCAACCGAAGAACGCTTACTAAAGGATCTGAAATGGCACACACCTCCTCTACTCTTGCCCAAAAGCTCTGATCATGTGAAACTTGTTTGCATATGCCCTCTCTCTTTGGTTTGCGGTTAATAGATAAAGAACGCCAATCCGGTGAGAGAAACATGCTCTTCACATTCCACATAGAATTCAACAGAGACTGAAGAGATATGAAAGTAGTGGCAAATCCTGTAATGGCAGGACGCACCAACTCTTTGTTGTTGGTGAATCTTCTCATCAAGCTAACCACAGATGCATGATTATAAAGAAATTTTGTTATGCTCTTGGATGATTCAACAATATCCCTCATAGTAAGAATCCTACCTCTATCCTTCAACATCAAGTCAATGCAATGAGCAGCACAAGGTGTCCAAAACAAGTTAGGATACCTCTCCATAAGCATCTTGCTAGCTGCAACTTAATTTGCAGCGTTTGTTCGTTATGACTTGGACAACATTGCTTGGGCCTACTTCTTGAATGAAGATGTCCAACAACTCACATAATGTACGTGCATCTTTAATGTGTGCAGATGCATCAACATATTTCATAAACATTGCCCCCTTAGGACAACTAATCAAGAAGTTAAGAAGGGTCCTACCCTTCTGGTCAATCCAACCATCTGACATGACTGTGCATCCAGTGTGTTCCCATGATGCCCTAAACTCTGCCAATCTAGCAGTGCAATCAGTCTTTTCATTTTGAAGAAGAGGCCCTCTCAATTTTGCAAAGGTGGGGGCTTTGTACCTCGGGCCAACGACAAAAACAACATCAAACATAGGCTGGTAGAATGGGTTTGTCTTGGCAATGTTGAAATGAACATCACTCCATAGAAGACACTTATTGACCAACCTGTCAGCTTCTGCCTTTTCCTTTTTTTTTCGTTGCTGATTTGATCCCAGGTTGTGAACCAGCTGTTGTTCTAGGAACAAAAAAAGATGAGATAGATGAGGCGCTGGGACCCATGGGTGAAGAGGATGACGCCGCTGAAGAAGCACTGCCACTCTCAATTCCCCCTACTCTTGAGCCCCCTACAAGTTGGTTTCCCAGTGCTGCCCTGGTGTCTTTTCCGTCCTCTTTATCCATCAATGATTGAATGGCCCGTCGAATGATTTATGGAGTTGTATTTGTGCAAAGTTCAACATTTTGCCTCGGAATTTGCCCCAAATGGAATTTTAATCTGTTGATGCCTTCTGACATATGCTTGCTACACAACTTGCAAGTCAAATACATTTTATTGACCACCCCAGTTTCAGGTGTAGTATCAGGTTCACCAAACTCCCACATAGCGTCCAAAATCCTTGGCATTTTCTTTTAAATTTTGAACTTGAATTTAATGTTTAAACCTGGGCACAAAAAAAAATTGAAGCAAATTAAATTGCTTCAGCCTTCAAATCAGCAAAATATAATTTGTATTGCACTCAGAATTTAGAAACAAATTAGTAAATTTAAAATTTAAATTACAAATTTACAGTACATACTACATAGTAGCTATTTTGAAGTCAATGTATATTTTTGAAGTCACATATACAATCAATATACAGTGATTATAAGGTCACTGTTTTATCATTCATGATTATGTGACATGTCACTGTTTTATGATAAAACTTTTATCATTTATGATTATGAAATTAATAAATTATATGCTACAGCCCGCAGATTTTTAGGCTCTGTGCAGTGTGACTGTGTACTGTGTAGATTCACTAGCAGTGAGTGTTGGTTTTGACTCTTGAGACTGCCCTTTTGAGTCTAATACATATTATACAAACAAGGTCTGCAAAACTTATTAGGTTTTCTTCAAATAAGAGATTTGGAAGGCTTGATATGCCACAGCTGTAATTTTAATTTTTAAAATTTTTAGACCCACCGAACAATGAACACTTAAGCATGGAACATTACAGTGGTCAGCCACATATATGTAGAATGATAGAATCCATATATGGATAATGGCTATGTTCCGCTACCCGCATAGCCATATATATTTATTATTATATGTTAATAGTTATAGATATAACGAATCTGGATAATGGCTTTTTGCTGCCCACATAGCCATATATAATATTAAATATATATTATATATTATACATATTGATATTACATATTACATATATGAACATTGAATATTACAAATTTATTACGAGACAATCCGCTAAAACTTGAAAGATTTAAGAAAATTTAAGTTTTTAATAGCTTACAGGTAACGGGTTAATTAGAAATCTGAAGACTGAAGTTTGAAACATACCTTGCGGGCTCCTCTTAACGCAATGGCAACGTTGCAAACAGAACGTCCGAAAGTTGAAACCCTCGATTCTCCACAGCGCAGAATAATCCAAAACAGTGAAAACACACAACGAAAATGAAGCGAAATGAACGATTGCGGCATTTTATGCACGCGTTCATAATGGAAGCCGACTTTTTCAATCGACTCTCGATTAAATCGGGATTAATTCGATAATATCGCAAATTTTTTATTTATGAAAAAATCGCCAAAAAGTCGCACGATATAATCGTTTTGCCCAAAAAATCGTGATTTTAGGAATAAATTGCGATTTTTTCGGGACTTTTTCCACACTCGTAATAAAGCAATTTAGCCAATTAGCTTAAATTATTCCCAAATTACTTTTACAGAAGACTCGATTAGAACACTAGGACTTACCTAAAAGCTTGACGACAAAATCCACCCTAGCTTTGGGGTGAGGTTGGAGGGAAAAACTTTGTCGATCATCCGTGTTTAGAAACACACATGAATCGGTGAGACGAAAAACCTCCTAGGATAGAAATCGTCACCAAAATTGTAGGATTACCTAGGTTGTTACATACATAAATGGTCTTACTAGGATTATTTACATTATAAATTGGTAGAACGGATTTACAACTTTTACAAAATAATGACTGAAGATGATAATGAAATCTGGATAATCTTCACTACCCGAGCATGATGGAATCTTCTTGCGAAAATGTACACTACTATAGGGTAGTTGATGCGGAGTGGTCAACAACACCCATAGGAGAAATTTCTCTCTTAAATTGTCTTCAACCGGCAGCCAGCGGCCCCTTGCAGCCACCAGATAGCTCGATGTGCCACCATCTCCACCGCTTGAGCCAACCATTATGCACCCTTACCCGTTAGTTACAGTCGTATGTTTGAAGGTGGGCCTTCCAACCTTGAAGGTCTGACTTTCATTATGTAGTTGGGTATCTTTGCTTACTTATCATGGACACTTCTTGGCATGGATTAGTGGGGGGATTCGGCGGAAAGAATGGGCTTGGTTTTTACTCGTGTCCCGTTGTCCAAATTGGTGGTTAACCTTGTATCCTAGTCCTGTGGGATCTCTTTTATTGACTACTAGCTTTAGGACTGATGCTACGTGCGAAATCTCGATTTTGGTTGTGGTGTCATTTCCCAACACCACATACATCATTCCCCTCTGCTCATTATAACCCCTTTTTACATATTTCCCATCTGGGTCCACATTTGTCCACCGGGTCCACAAGGAGTTAGCCTCCCCCTCCCCTTGTCCACACTTTGGGTCAGGCCTGGAACGATGCCCCAGAGGTTGATGCAGCTAAAAAAAAAGTAAAAAGTATAATTTGGCTACTCTCAATAGGAATGTACCATAAAATGCAAAAGATGGCCGTGACATATAAACTTAACACGTGGGCAAAAGCCAACATGAGCTCTACCCTCGATCATAATGGCCATCACCTTGGTTCCTAGGGCCCCTTAACTGCCCAACCTTAAAGTGGGCATCACTTCTATATCATTCACATCATGTTCTCATCCCTTGGGGTCCCGAGCAGTTATAAAAGAAAAATCGATAAAAAGGCAAAAGGCATGTGAAGAAGGGTGGAAAAACAAAGGCCGTGGTAACTCATGAACTACAATTGCTCCCTCCTACATCTATGCACCCATGTATGAGTTTCTTTCATCATAGCTACCCTTGTACCATGGCATGTGGCTTGGAGCCTTCCCTTGATAACCTGTTGAGTTCCATCATTATATCACATGACACCTGTCGTATGACGGATGTGCCATGGACCTGTGACTCCCTTAGAATTTGAAACCACCTAATAGGGTCTTTGATTAACCTATTTCTTGAACTTGGAGACACCTGTACACTCCTAAGCCCATTATGAAAGGGCATGTCGCTATGAAGTGCCCACTTGGTACCATGATTTGTAAGCTCATTTGCTCAATTGCACTAATGAATTGTTGTACTAGAAGGTGAGGAGACACATTGGATTTTATACAGGATTGCAAGTGGGTCTTCATCTTGGGGTTTGGTCTCCCTATATGGGGTCCAAGCCCTCTAGAGAGTCATATTGGCGTTTGTAGGATGTGCATTGAGAGCCATGGGCCTCGACTATAGCAAAGAGCAAATAGCCGCACCATGGGATTCTTCAACACCATTCATTGCTCGTCCGTGTCCGACTTATTTGATGATAATGATGCACTCGGACCACCTTGCTCAACCGGCTACACACTTGCACCACACACTTGGCAGTTGATACAGGGCTCAGATGGGGTTTTGTCTCACCATGGGAGACAAGGGAGGGCTTGCATCATTGTTCCAACCCTTGCAAATAGGATACATGGTTATTCGATTCAGTTGGAGATCCATGAGGATGCTTTTGTGTCCTCACAACCACTTGGGACCTTCACTGGTCATTTGCTTGGAGATCAAGGGGCCACCCCCTTCATCACTGTAATTGGAGCTCTCCTATCCATTTTGGCACATGTGGGACTTCACTAGGCCTTCCAATGACCCTCTTGGCTATTGTATTATTATTTTGGCCCTCTTGAGAGGCTTATTTTTCATATTATGGAGCTATTTGGTGGGCTTGTCACCAAAAGGATGTTATTCTGCACATTATTTTTATCGTAGGGGCATTATTAGGCATAATTAGGCCATTCGAAACCCTTGGAGGATCATATAAATATAATTAGGCATAATTAGGCCATTCGAATCCCTTGGAGGATCATATAAATATGAGAGGATCATTTGATCTCTTACCTATTGGTTTTTGGAGCTTTGGATGTGTTCTAGCTACAAAATTTTGTGGAGAGGCCAGAATACAGGAGATCTCCAAAACCCATAAATCGTTTATGGAAATTCCACCTAGAAATGACTTAATTAGATTATTAACCAATTTTTAAATATTTCCAAGTCTAAATTTAAGGAATATGGTTAGTTAATTAGAATTAATTAAGTCAAGGTGTGAATGTTCTAGAAACTAACACAGATTGACTTCAAGTTAATCCTAGCCATCGATTAAGATCTAATCTTGGCTGTTGGAGTCCCAACAGAGGATTATAAGAAGAAGTCGATGGGCACTTGGAGAATACATAAGGAGAGTTCGATTTCACTGCCAGATCGATTTCCAGAGTAACTTCCAGAGGCAGAGGGAGCAACCCAGTACTTTCGCAGAGCAGATCTCTAGTTGGATGTCGTAGTTTTGCAGCAGTTTGCTAGAGCAGAGCTAGCGTCGGGTAGAAAAAGAGCACACACTGAGGGAAATTTTCCTCAGGGAGCTTCTAGTCTCAAGAAGTTCAATTTTCCTTGCAAAGCAACAGTTGTTGTGAGTAGAGTTTCTCACTCCAAAAGGGAGCGCGAATAACCTAGCAATAGCTAAGCAGAAGGGAAGAGGAGATTTTCGACATTTGTTGAGATGGCCACTGCTGGACTTTATGATCACGACAACTTGGATGGAGCTTCCAACTATGTCATTAGGAAGGCAAGGATGTCCTTCCTTCTAGATGAATATGGCCTAAAACCATATATTGATGCGGTGGTAGCAGTGCCCTAGGATGCAGATCAATTGAAGGAGTACAAAAAGGAGATGGCACAGGCGAAGAGATTGGTCCTAGATGGAGTTCGGGATCATATTGTTTCACGCATAGCTGGCAAAGGTCCTGCCATAGAGATGTGGAAGACTTTCTCCATGCTATACCAGGGCACTTCCGAGCAGCGAAAGATGTACTTAGAAGAGAAGCTGGGATGCATCAAGATGTAGAAGGGGGAAGGCATAGACCCCTTCTTCACCAGGATTCAGGAGGTTCGAGATTAGTTGTCAACTGTTGGGGAAATGCTTCAACCCATAAAGCTAGTATGATTGGCTCTAATTAGTGTCTCTGAGGAGTGGCAGGTATTTGTCCAAAGTATTTTGGGCAAAGATACCTTGCCAAGTTGGGACTGGATGTGGGCTGATTTGCAACAGGAGGAGTTGAGACGAGCTCTATTGAAGAGCTCCATCAGCATATCGAAGCAGGTGAAGGAGGAGGAAAATGTGACCCTCACATCAAAGGGTCCTAGTTAGGGACACTGGGAGCAGAGAAAGAATAAGGACCTGTCGAAGGTCAAGTGCTTAAGGTGTGGTGAGCTCGGTCACTATAGTACCCAACGTCCTCTTAGGAAGACGGATAAGGAGGAGAAGCAGGACTAGCATGCAACTTCTGCAGAGATCGATAGGCTGTCCTCGAGACTAGAGGAAGACTTCGCAATGTTTGCTGATATACCTCCAGGAGTGAGGTGGAGTGACTTGTTTTTGTAGCCCTAGAGTGCTACAGATGGCCAGGATCCTTGAGGAGTCCACCTCATGGATCAATACCTTGCTACGGGGGCCTGCAATATTCAGTCGCAAGATGGATCAGCGATAGTAGATGCAGTTAGATGCCAGAGTGAAAGATGTAGAGCCTTGTAGCAGTCAAGATGCTAGGGAGTGCAGTGCAGAGTTGGCAGCAGTGCAGTTGGCACAGAGCAGAGTCAGCAACAATGCAAATTCCTTAGTGATAGCGTAGATACTAGCAGCAGTTAGAGTTTCAGGTGACAGATGCATCATACTGATCACAGTTGATTCAGTATTTAGGATGCTTCTCAGTTGCAGTTGTTGTAGTTGCAACAACAATAGATGAGAGGGAGTTGCAGTGTTAAAAGCAGTTCAGTAGGGTTAGCGACAGCACATATGTAGAGCATATCAGAGTTGCGCAGTGGTCGGTGGGCAAATGGCCAGACATCAACAACATGATAGGAGATGATGCAAAGACAGGGTGCTGCTACAAGATGTGCAGTAGAGCACTAGAACACATTCCTCGCTAAGAGGGAGTGTTAGTTTTTGTAGCATTGGATGTGTTCTAGCCAAAAAAATTTGTGGAGAGGCTAGAATATAGGAGATTTCCAAAACCCAGAAATCGTTTTTGGAAATTCCACCTAGAAATGACTTAGTTAGATTATTAACTAGTTTTTAAATATTTCCTAAGTCTAAATTTAGGGAATATGGTTAATTAATCAAAATTAATTAAGTCAAGGTGTGAATGTTCTAGAAACTCACATGGATCGACTTCAAGTTAATCATAGCCATCAATTAAGATTTAATCTTGGCCATTGGAGTCCCAACAGAGGATTATAAGAAGTTGATGGCACTTGTAGAATACATAAGGAGAGTTCGATTTCACTGGCAAATCGATTTCCAGAGTAGTAGCAATTAGTTGCTGGACAGAGAGTCAGAGAGATCGAAGTAGTGTGGGAAGGGATAGTGATCCAGTGGAAAGATTTTCTGGGTCTGGAGAGGCACAACAAGAGGGCCGAATTATCCCAGAGAGGCAACATTGAGGGACAACGCTATTGCTTTAGCGAGGCAGTTCGATTTGGAGGAAGGAAAGATTGTTCTCAGTTCCAAGAGGCGAGGAAGAAGTTTTAGAGGGCCAGAGGGACGATTTTCTCAGCATCCAAAGGCAAGACGACTTCATTTGAGCCCAGTTCGAGGCAAGTCGTCCAGCCACTTTTGCTAACGAGGTGCTCTGAGGTGAATTATGCGTCCCCTTGCATCAAAACCGTTGACTGATGGTACCCCCCCCCAGCGCGGAAACCCATTTATGGTTTCCAGGGTTTCTTCTCAAGCAAGAGTGCAAGACAGAACATCGTGGCAAAGGATGTTCTTCCAGCGGAAGCTATTATGCCAGGGTTGGAAGATTTGGGAATACATGGATATTATCTGAACAAAGTTCAGTTTGGAAACAACAATTTCTTCGGTAGCAAACCTGGATTTAATTTTTATTTAATGTCTTCAAGTGTTTCTTATGTCAGAGGCTTTATGCCTGATGCTTTAAACAATTCTGTTCCTGTGGATGCTGCCATTCATTATGATAGTATGAGACTAGCTATGGCACAATGGACATGAAAAGAAATGTCGAGGATGATCCCCATGCATTAAGATCCCATCTGAATTGAATTATCATAGTTAGGTAGAGACAGTGAAAGGAAAAGCCAATGACTTATAGGTTTGTTATCAAATACAAATTAGGTCAAGAGTTGCAATTCTTACATTTCAAAGTTTGATGACGTCCCTAAATATAATGATGATCGTGCTGTCCAAAAGCGAGAAGGGAAAACTGAATATGTTATATGTAGATTTGATGGCACTGTGCATGTACTCGTTGAACAACATGCACAGTCGAGAAAAGTCAAACGTCCATCGACCCCATTGGCCTGGTGACAACCTAACAATCATAAACTCCAGCCTGCCAAATTTCTGAAGCTGGATGTTTGAGGACATAGAGGTACCCAAGAAGGCATCAACAAATGCTAGGCGGATTGATAAAGAACGAGATTTGATCTCTTGTGGGTTTTACGCTAAAACAAGATTGGTGATTATCCTTTGGAAGCTTCAAATGTGCAAGTAACCAGGAGAGAGGGAACATGGCATGCCATGGAGGATTTAGTTTCAGCAGATTGAGGCCAAGTTTTTATTATTTGAAGAGATACAGCTATGGGTTGCGTTTATTGATTGTCTTGTAGTTGAAAATGCTTCAGAATTGTTCATTGTAATTCATTTGTATACATTTTTTAAAATGCAAGCATATGCTTTTCAAAATGTTCTCTAATGGTGCAGAAATGTCATCCTATCATTTTCATTTGGTGAAACTGAGCCATTTAAAGATGCTTTGGTGCAATCTCATCTGGATGTCCATACCCCATGGACCTTTGCAGGAGATCTACACTTTGCCATGATACAAGTAGAGGTATTGTGAACCTTGAATGGTTCTATTCAATAAGATGGGACTATTAGTATACAGACAGGTCCAAAAGACTGTGAAGTTGCAAAGAACAACTGGTGTTGATAATAGTACAGGTAACATTATGAAAAATAATAATGCTGGCAATAATTTAGAAAATTTGTTGATGGCAGAAACAAAGGAAGTGTTACAGGAGCTGGGGATAAAAATTCTCATAAACTTCATCGATATCTTAGTATGACCAATTCTGTCCTTCTAATTGATGCAAAGACAGAGCATTGTCAAAACAAGTGCACGCAGCTGGGAATCTCCAGAAATTGCCAGGGCAAAAACAATTTCTGATTGTGAAATGCACTAAAAATTGAAGATATTATAGAGTTAACTTGATCACATTGAGAGCATCTGTTTACAATGACACTTGGATCAAGTTTGCTTCCAGGGAGAGCGTGTTCATTGGAGAATAACAAGGTGTGGAGTGACTGGTGAACACCTAAAGGAAACACAGGCCATTAACAAAAGTTTGTCAAACTTGCAGGGTGTATCCTATTCATTTTCAAAGAAAGGGTCTTGAGTAGGTAAAATAAGGAAATATCTCCACACAAAACTACTTGAGAACCTTTAGGAGGAGTTGCATACATTTACAACAAAGATATTATTGCATATTCCAAAAGTATCTTGAATTTAGCAATTGAGCATTTCCAGGTTGACATCCATACTTTAGGGAAAAATATCTTGCACTATGTTGCAGGAAACGTGGTATGGAGGTCCGTTTCCGTACGGAAACGGGTACGAAACGCGGAAACGTGTTTGATACGGCTATGAAACGCGTTTCCGGCCGTACTGCCACG
>APFE030186365.1:62426-132930 GCA_000404065.3 Pinus taeda | reverse complement strand
GTTTCCCCATTTCCAAAATTTGGGGAGGTCGCGTTTCGTATCGCTTCCTGTTTCGGAAACTCGTACCCGTTTCGTGCAACTTAGATCTTGCAAAATACTTTATTGACAGGTTTGCAATATCCAGCATTATATAGGTCATCTTAACTGGAATTTTTTCCTAAGTCAAAGATAATTAGCAAGGAAAGAGATCGATCTTCTTCAGTATTCTCAAGCCTTAATTGAGTATCAGTTACACAAGTGGCAGAGCATCATCAATTAGAAGGATCAGATCCAATATCTTCAGGCAACTAGAACACAGATGGCAGTGGATGATAAATTAAATCCAGGTTCCAGATTTGAAGGCATTAAATCATCATTCCAATAAGTTAATTTCAGATTTGGAGGAATATTTTCATATATCCAAGAATTATTTTCAATAGAGATATGGTTTTATAGCGCATCAAAGAAGATCAACAGTTGGCAGATTTTAGGGAGTAGCATCAGCATAATTCCAGATTTCCAATAATTGAAGATGATCATTCAAAACTTAGCCCAGTTTCCAAGGCATAAATTGTGCAATCCTTTTCAGATTCAAATGCACTCAAATGATGCAATGGCAGATTCAGATTTCTAGGCAGCACTTGGGCATCTAAATCAGTAGTCAAAGACATAGGTGGCAGTGGATATATTTGATGGCATAGGATTTTCTATCCTTTCCATATTCATTGTAACAAATTGGATATTTTATTTATTTTTAGTTTATTGTTTAGAATTTTATTCATGAAAGCTGTAACAGTTTCAGGATTGTAATAGTCTATATATTCGTTCATTTTGATTGTAAAAGGATTGGATTTTGAGCCAAAACCCTCATATTTTGTAACAGTTTGTAGATTTCAGAATTTTAATTAAAGGACTCTGGTTTTAGCTAATGACAGACTTTGTGTCTTATGTAAGTACTTCCTGTGTTACATAATTTTTTCATCATATATTTTGCAATTGTGTCAATTATTCAGAAGGGTTAGGTTGAGATTTGGACTCCTTGACATCCCCTGCAAGGTTATGTTCAATATTGGGCAGATCAAGTGAACAGACTGTTAACTTTGATCTCCTTTGCAATCATTAGATTATTGCTATTGCACAATTGAGATTTATATTTTGTTCAAGCTGTTGAGAGTCACTCCTCATGCTCTCTAATCTTATTAGCTGACATAAGTATTCAGTCTGAGTATAGATGTTAGCTGATAGTCTCTAAAGTCTTCTACCCATGTCTTCAAGCTGTTGATGGTTCTGCCATAGTTAGATGCTGGCACTTTGATTAGGTCTCTGAAAGGGAGGGTTTATTAGTTGGAGCAGGGATTTGTGACTCATTAGCAACCACCCATCCAAAAACCTCTAGATCTGGCCATTGTGCTTCATAGGCTGCTGATTCAGTGACAGTGAACAACAAAAAGCCTCGTAACACTTGATGGAGACCCCTCTAGTTCAAGGGCTAGCTTGGACCTAAACTGGTTGAGTTGGTTTCTTGGCGAAGTTTCCAGCCAATAAATTGCCTTCAAGAAATAGATACAACAAGTCATATCAAACCTAGCTCGAGTTTGTTTGCTTCATCCGTGGTTTTGGTAAAGAAGAAGGATGGAACATGGAGGATGTGTATTAATTACCAAGATCTCAACAAGAAAACCATCAAAAACAAGTATCCCATTCCATCAAAAACAAGTATCCCATTCCCATGATCGATGAATTACTGAGCGAGCTGCATGGAGCAGTATATTTTTCAAAGATTGACTTGTGTTCGAGGTATCACCAAATTCAAGTTCAAAAGCAGGACGTGCTGAAAATGACATTCCGTTGCCACTATGGACATTTTGAGTTTTTGGTCACATGCCCTTTGGGCTAACCAATGCTCCCGTCACTTTCCAATCTTGCATGAAAAACAACTTCAACAAGCAGCTAAGGAAATTCTTATTAGTATTTTTTGACGGCCTTCTCATTTACTGTAAGACATGGGACATTCATTTGGGGCATTTTGATAAAATTTTGAGCATTATGCAAGAACAATCCCTCTATGCTAAGGCATCAAAGTGCAAGTTTGGGTTGAAAAAGATTCTTTATTTGAGACACATAATCAGTGCAAAGGGAGTACAGGTTCATCAAGAAAAGATTAAGGGAATATTGCATTGGCCCACCTGCAAGACATTGATAGAACTGCGAGGATTCTTCAGGGTTTGCAGCTATTATTGATGATTTGTCAAAGGTTTCTCTCAACTAAGCGCACCTTTGACAGATTTAACTAAAAAAGGGGCATTTAGGTGGACAAAAGAATCTGACAAGATGTTTAACAAGCTCAAAGAAGTGATGAGTTCGTGTCCTGTATTGGCCCTCCCAGACTTTAGTCAACCATTTATATTGGAGTGCAATGCACCAGGAGAAGGAATAGGGGTCGTCTTAATGCAAAAGAGCCATCCTATCCTTTCAAAAGTCGAAAGCTTCGGGACTTGGAGAAGCTTTATTCCATATACGACAAGGAGATGTTGGCTATCATGCATGCTTTGGCAAAGTTCAGACAATATCTGGTGGGAAACAAGTTTGTATTCAGGACGAACCATAACAACCTAGGTCATTTCTCAAGACAAAAGGGCCTGAATGAGCGGTTGCAGAAATGGGTGAGCAAGATCCAAGCTTATGATTTTGATATTGAGTATGTGAAGGGAAAGAAGAATAATGTGGCTGATGCACTTTCCATGGAACCAACAACATATGCCCTCATAGAGATTATAGAAGATTGGAAAGCTCACCTCTCAGCAGAGTATGCCAAGAACCAGTTTGCTTGCGCAATTATCGACAGTATCATCTAAGATGATAGGTACAAACTACTTGACGGGGTTATTTATTCTAAGGACAAAATATAATTGGTTACTGAGTCCAACTCAAGGAGAAGATTTTGAAGATCACACATGACATTCCATTGGCTGGACATCAGTTTGCTTGCACAATTATCGACCAGATCATCCAAGACGACAGGTACAAACTAACTAACAAGGTTATTTATTATAAGGATATAATATACTTGGTTCTTGAGTCCGTGCTCAAGGAGAAGATTTTGAAGATCACACATGACATTCTATTGGCTAGACATCAAGATTTTTTCAAGACGCATTGACAAATTTGGGAATGGTTTTCGTGGAAGGGTTTGAAGAAATATTTGAGGAAATACGTCAAGGGATGCATGACATGCCAACAGAATAAGGTTGAACGTACGTATCTGCAGGTCTTCTCCAACCTCTACCTATTCCCGAATAGAAATGGGAGAGCATCTCGATGGGCTTCATCATAGGGTTTCCCAAAGCGCAAGGTAAGGATTGCATTGTGGCGGATAGGTTGACCAAATTTGCACATTTCTTTGCAATCGCATCTGATTATTCGACCAAACAAGTAGTAGAGTTGTTCTTCTGAGGAGTCTTCAAACTGCATGGACTACTAGAGAATATAGTTAGCGATTGCGACATGTTTATGGGTGCTTTTTGGCAGGATCTCTTTAGACTAGTGGGAATCGAATTAACCCCTAACACTAGCTATCATCACAAATTGTTAGATAGAAATCGTGAATAAGTGGATTGAAGGGTACCTACGCAACTATGTGACGGGTCAGCAAAAAGCATGGATCAAGTGGTTGTACCTTGGGGAGCATTGCTACAACACCACCTATCACTTATCTATTGGGATGATACCATTTAGGGTTTTATATGGGTATGATGCACCATCCTTTATCGACAAGGTTTTTGGAGACTGCAAGGCACCTATTGCTAAGGGTTGGATATAGGAAAGTCAGGACATCCTCAAAGTACTCAAAGAAAACATACAGGTTGCTCAAAATCGGTAAAAGTTGTACGTAGATCAGCATTGAACAAAACACAGTTTTGAGGTAGGAGGCTTCGTCATCTTTAGATTGCAGCCCTATAGGCAGTCTACCCTTGAGAAGACCAGTGCTGAAAAGTTGAAGCCTAGGTTCTATGGGCCATACAAAGTCCTCTGGAAGGTTGGCGAAGTGGTGTATGAATTAGAACTATTGAGAGACAACACAATCCATAATGTATTTCATGAGTCTTGCCTCAAGAAGTCTATGGGGTAGCAAGATACCACCTCTATCGAATTAATGCCCTTAGACAAAGAAGGACAACTGGAATTGATTCAAAAGATGATCATGGCCATGCGGGAAAAGAAGTTAAGAGGGAGAGTAATTCAAAATACCTTATTAGGTGGAAATAATTTGCCAGAGGAGGACATAACATGGGAAGGAGAACGTATTTTGCAACACCTGAATTTGCAATTGCTTGAGGGCAAGCAATTTCAGGCAGGGGGGATTGTAACGTCCTCTATGAATTGAGGACGAATGGGACAAAATAACCTATCCATCCCCGTAGGATATAGTCCTCTATAAAGGGGAAGACCCCAAAACACCGACTATTGGGGCAAGTTTTGAGGCAACTGGGCAAAGAAACCCTAAGTTGGGGCTTGGAGGAAAGTTTACTGAATCAATTTTGAAGAAGAGACCCCTCTAGGAAATCTATAAATATGAGATGGATGAATTCATTTTGGGGCATCAAGTGTGGATCAATTCATTTGTTCTTGAGCATTAGCTCTGAGGGGTTTAGACCCCTTTCTCTCCCTTGTCAATTTCGGTGGTGAAAGATTCCACCCTAGTTGACATCCCTCCATTTCCTGTCTCTGTTTTGGCATATGAACTCTTTTAAAGGAGGGGCGAAATTCTCCTTGATCAATTTCTCTGTTTTGGGCACAATAATTTTATTTTGGGCCACGAGGTTCTTCTTGTATTTGTTTGGACTTCTGGAAGTCTTTTGAAGGGTAGCGAAGATCTTTTGTAGGACAGCGAGGATCTTTTTTGAAGGTACCGAAGGTTATCTCTCTTCTTGACGGGCATGAGGACAAACTTGGAAAACAAGCGAGGTCAGCTTGCATTCCTATTGGAGGTCATGCACATTTATGTTAGGGTTTGATCATCGACATAGGAAGTAATTCACAAAGGATGTTTGATAATTAAATTCTATTCTGGCCCAGGACCTCAAGGAGGTTTGACACGAATTTCTTCTACAGGCAATTGTGGCTCTTTGTGGACATCCGAACCGTACATGTCCAAACCCTGCGATTAGGGTTTTTTCCACATTAGTTCTAGTCCCAGGTTTTGGAGTGATCATCCGAAGTGTTACAAACCTATCGTGTGTCACTGGGTTGTTGAGAGCTCACGGGTTAGTGACTCTTGAGAAAAGGAGATTACGTAGTCATCAAGGGTTCCAGTTTGCAATTCAAGGGATCTGGCCCTCCTGACAAAAGTATCTATGACAAACTAATACATAGGATTTTGGAATAGTAAGGGAATTAGGAATTCATAGATCTCGAATTTGGGTGGAATCGAAGTCTGCCAGAGATTTGTGGAACTTGTAGATTGATTGTTGTGAACTGTTGATAGTTATGTTGTTGCATATGGTTGGAGTGTTGTAAAATGTGGATTGGTTTTTGAACTATTGAAGTTTTGGTGAATGTTGTTTAGCATTGTTATCACAATAGTGCCTTTTACAGTTGAATTTGAATTGCAAAATTTACAGTGTGAATAAAGAATGTAGTATTGATTGATATCTTTGATTGCATATTCTATAAAAACCCTAGGGTAAGCTAGGGAAAAATTTCACTACTTCATTACAGGAGGGCCTTGCTTCTAAGTTCGAGATGAAGGACATTGGCTTGATACGTTACTTTTTGGGATTGGAGTTGTGGTAGTGGCCATGAGATTTTCCTTGGGTAGGGGAAGTATGCATTGGATATTTTGAGGAGACTCAGGATAGAGGATTGCAGGCCTATGTCTACACCTATGATCATCAACTTGAAGAAGTTGAGCACTTTTGAAGGTGAGTTGGTGGGTCCCACATTGTATAGGGAGTTGATAGGTTCTTTGATGTATCTGGTTAACACAAGGCCAAATATCTATTTTGTTTTGAATATACTTAGCCAATTCATGGTGGAGCCGAGGAGTGTTTATTGGGTGGCATCGAGACATGTGCTCGGGTACTTGAGAGGTATAGTGGAGTATGGACTATAAGATATGTTAGAGTTGGTGGAGTGTAGTTGTAGGGCTACTCAAATTTAGACTAGGCAGGGAGTGCAATGGATAGGAAGAGTACACATTGATGTTGTTTCAACTTGGGATCAACTATGATCTCGTGGTTTAGTAGGAAGCAACACACAATGGCAGTTAGCTCAACAGAGGCCAAGTACATATGGCAACGAGTTTCACGAGTTGTGATTCCATATGGCTTTGCAAATTGCTCACAGGATTATTTGGTCTTGAGATGGGGCCAACTGTGATTCACTGTGATAATCAAAGTTGCATTAAGCTCTCTAAAAATCTTGTGTTTCATGATAGGTCCAAGCATATAGAGATCAGGTATCACTTCATCAGAGACACGGTCTACAGAGGTTTTGTGATATTGCAGTACATATCCACGGGGGAGTAGGTAGCAGGCATTCTTACCAAGCCTCTAGTGAAGGGGAAGATCATGTTCTACAAGGACAAGTTGGGGTTGGCGGAGAATCTCTTCCTTGCTACGAGGGAGCGTTGATATTTTATAGCTATGGAAGGTCTTATACATTGGCCTGATGTCTTAGCATGTAGAAGAAGTTTGATTGCTTGGTGGAGTGACTTTATTATTTTTTCTAAGGTTGACCTTAGAAAAAGTACAATAATTAGAGTAATTAATTATTGTGGACTATTAAGCAAATGTTCCAAGGATAAATAATAAAATTGTTTAAGTGACTTATATTAAATCTTAGCGATTGATCTCAAGAGAGGCTTAGGATCTAATCTTAGCCATTGAGATTAGGGTTGGGGATTATTTGCTTAAGGAAATGATAAAGTGAATCTAATGGAGATGTGAAGACACCATTATGCACATTGAGAGAGCTATTTTCTCAAGAGGTGGGCGAGAGGCTCTAGTTGACTAAAGAAGATTGGAGAGGAATTGTTGACAGATATTTTTGGAGAAATTCTAGGGAAGTTGAGTAGGAGAGAAGGACTGAGTGGAGGGATTGATTTGTTGTGGAGGTCGAGTTATTTCCTTGAGCCGATTTGACAAGTGTGCAGGTCATATGATTGCCAGAGAGGCTGTGAGTAGGGAGAGAGGGCCAAGAGCACTCCAAGGAGGCCAAGTTTGTCTTGGGGCTGATTCCAATTCAACATTTGAATTTCCAGGCAGCCATAATTTCCAAGGGGCCAAGTTATAGGTTCCCCTTCAACTGTTATTTCTCTGAAATTTTTTTATGGGTCAAAACCCTATATTTTCCAGATTTAAATTTTAATACGTATTAAGTGTTGAAGTTCATCACCACATAGAGGTATGGTTGATGTACTTCAAACTTGAGATTCCTTCACCTATGCTTTCATAAAAGGGTTATCTCTAATACAAGTAAACAAGCCACTAATAGTTTGAAATTGCACTAAAAAATGAAATAAAGAAACAAATTCCTACATGGATAACTTATTTTCATATGCCAAAATAAAATTCAACATAAATAAAGTAAAGGGTAGTGCTAAACATACCCTTTGAAAACTTTATCTCAAAATATTACTCTCTCCTTGCTAAGATAAATGGCTCATGAACCTCACTTGGAAATCATAAAAAAAGGCAAAAGGAAATAAGTGAACCCTGATCAAAAATTTGTTACAAAGAAATTCTCTATTGATCTCCAACTAGTAAAATGAGGTAGAGTGCCTTCCTTTATAAGGATAAGTCTCTAGAGTCTGAAGTTTAAACCATCAATTGCAATCTGTGTGCTCAAATAATACAATGTGCTCAATACAAGTGGTTTCTAACCAACTTTTTTCCACATCTATGAGGTAGATAAGGTCAAAAAATAATAAAAATAGTGGAGTGTTACCTCAATATTGGTCCACACACATGGACATCAAATGGTCAAAACACGCAATAATTTGTGCAAAAGTGTAACTTGGTCAATTTTTATCCATTTTTCTATTATGATCTCATTTCAAAAATTCCCACGATCAATTTGCATCCAATGGTATTGATCTGGCAAAAATTTGGGCACTTAGTCAAAAGATAATTGCCCTTGAAGTTGGATTCCCTTTTTAGAAGTTTTCGAAGTAAATACTCATGAGGAAATGGTCAACTCACTGCCTAGAAGCTTCTGGAAGAGTAATTGTGGTGACTAGTTGTGTTCAAACTGATGGATGTGACACATTAGTTCACAAATACATAAACTAAGCTCTCCTATATGAACATGGATACATTAAGGGGGATACCCTTCATACATGTGCTAGTAATATATATACAATGAATAATAATGCTGTTCCAAATAACACTGAGTATACATGAATGTTAATATAGACCTTTGGTGATGATATGACATCCATGTCATTGCCCATGTGAGTAGACATGGATCCAAGCCATGGGCACACATCCGAAGAAACTCTAATTCATATCTTAATGAAAGTGAATATAATTGTAGATAGGTACAGAAATCCCACTGTAGGTAGATGGATTACAGGGCACTATGCATGCACCTTGAGGCATGGTATACACAAATCTCAATGCATAGCACCCAACCTATTATGACACATCCAACCTCAACCAATTGTTAGGTACTAACATAGGTTGGATGGTTTACTAATTTAGCACAAATAGCCTAAGCTAATATTACCTATTTACTTAGAAGTTAGAACCAACCAAGGGGGACAATCTTACCCCCTTTACATGTTTCCATGGGCTAGGAGATAAGGTATTTAAGGTATTTCCCAAGTCCTCTTGGTTAGAGTAGGTAATTGATGTAAAATTATGGTATGGGGATACAAGGAAAGCCTATGGAATAACTTTCAAAGTCATATCATGATATGATGGGTCTATGTCTGGTCCAACTAGTCAACTAACTTAGAGCTAGGGGTCTTCATTTATTAGCAACACCCTTTGAGACGGAGCTTTTTTTATACTTTGACCTACATACACTTCCCCCTTTTTTATTTTTCTTTAATTTTTTCTAAGTCCGTTTTTGCTTTATATAGGTATTTTGCTCTTTAGACTTTGAAAGGTTGGGAGGCAATAGTGAAGTAGTAGTTTTTTTTTTTTGCTTTATTCATTCTCTTCACCTCTTTAGCTTTTTATTTTGGCTTGATTTAGTTAAGGCTTTTATTATTTTTTTTCTTGACCCTTTTGATGATATTTGATTAGTTAACCGTAAGTTAGCGAATATTGATTTTTATGGATGAGATCAAAATGTAAGGGAAATTGACGAAAAGTGTTGAGGATGGGGGAATATACTACTCTGCCCACCTTGATTTCCTAGTAGTACTTAGTGGCCTAGATTAAGACACATTATCCTGAAGTAATTATGTCCCAGCATGGTTAGATATGGTAATTAGGTATCATCTACTTAGTTATAAGCAACAAAATATCCATATGATGCTAACAATTCACAAACAAGTCGAAACCTTAGCATCACTTCTAAGTTCTAAGTAAGGAAACCATACAAAAACCCATACCAACTGCAGACTGAAGCATCATGAAACATCATCTAGCACATCTAATATTGAGAGCATAGGGCATAGGAACTGATATACCATGAAATATGAAGGACTAATGGCCACATGTATGCAACTGATGATATGGAGAATAATAGGCCCAGGGTGATGAGCAGGAATCTCATCAAAACATCAACAGATCACATATGAGTGTCTCTGAGGTAGTTTCCTGAAGGGAAACACTTCTGAAGTTGCTCTCCTATTTATAGAAATTCCTAAAGTTGTTTTGGCTCCCATAGTTGAATTAAACAGACAATCATTAATTTACATCTTTTCTCAGATGGCTAAACTGGCTCTTGTCCGAATTATTCGAGTAAGAGTATGCACATGTTTCATTTTAATCCTCAACAGTATTGGTGAGAGATGGAAAGAATGTGTTCACAACCAGTTGTGCTGACTTCTTTAATATATCTTTTAACCTTTGTAGTTTATGCATTTTTTCCTTGCCTATGTTATTAAGGATTCATTAAAGTATCAGTTACTCTCCATTATGTCTGATATTTTATTAGGAGATTATTTTTACCGAGTTATAAAGGAGAGCAGTTTGCTATCTCAACTCTCATTATTGTTTTGTTGATGCTTCTACATTTTTGCCAATCTCCAAACAGGGTTTTTTACCAAGTCATTTTCAACCATTTTGTAAGTTTGACCAAGTTGTTTCCAATTTTAAATAGGGATCTTTATATGTTACAGACCCATTTTTTGGTAAACTACTACCTTGCTTAATTCTGCAATTTAGTTTTAGGTCATCCGTCATTGCTGCTCTGTAAGGGCTTTTGTTTAAACTAGACTACCTGAGCACTCCAACTATCAGTCAATAAAGTAGAACTAAAAATACTTTAAGCTATACTATCCTTTCTTTTCTGTTTATGGATCAGTCTTATTCACGAAACAAGTAAAAACGATTCAGTTTCCTCTTTACTATTGATTCTTCAATCAATAGATGAACATTAGAGAAATAAACAAATGTTTTTACTACGATTACTATAATATTCAGTTATAAACTTTTTCATGGATCAATTCATCTTAAGTTGGTATAGCACTAAGAGTTTTAGGAGAATATATTGCTACTGCTCTTTAACCCAACTAAAAGACACATATGAAAATTGAAATGTTGATGCAGGAAGTACTTTTTGATGAGTACAGGATTTCTAGTCAGAATGATGATCGCATTGCATTTACTGTGGACTTGGCTCTTCTACTTCGAGCTCTCAAAAGCAGTGTCAGTATGGATGGTGAAAAACTGCAAGTTAAACTTGTGAAGAAACGTCCAATTGCAGCAGAGAGGCCAATGCCTTATCTAACTTTTGAGAGCAAGGTTTTGTTCTAACAGCTAACATCTAGATTTGTTATTATTAAACAGGCATTATACACCATCAAATTTAACTGTTTAACAATATAAAGAACTTCAGAAAAATGTATTTTGCATTTATTATTGTCTTCTGTGGGTTTTAACAATTCATACCTTGGTGTAGGGTTACAAGTCAGCAATCATTCAAGACGTTCCAGTGTCAAACCCATTGTCAAGGGTGGAAGTTCATGAATTGCAGTCTGCTCTTGATATGGCACAAGACTTGCCACAAGTGAGTATTTCAGTTAATAGCATAGTTCTTGAAACTTGCTTGTAATTTAACTCCATTTATCTCATCTTTAGTTACAAGTTCATTTTGCAGACTTTGGTTCAAGTACCAGATTTACTTCAGTTGCAGTCTCTTGTTGATCGCCTCAAGAATGTTGGTGAGGTGCTTGATGTTGCAATTACTCAACATGGAGACTTCTATTTGCAAGTGTGTACAACCTTTGTCACAGTTGGCTCAGAGTATAGTAGGCTAAGGGTTGTTGGTGTTCGAGGTACAGTGATATTTTAAGGGCACTTCAGCTTTTGACAAACTTTACCAACTTTGGTTAGAACTGTTCAATAAAGTCTAAAAGATATCAGATAGATTCAAGAGACCAGTTTGTAACAGAGAATGATGAAGATGCTGTTTTGAAGCTTATAGTAGAAACCAATGATATGAGAGTACTCTTTCCTTGGAAACCAAAAGATCTTTTAGATAAAATATTACTTGTTTCCTTGTTCAGAAAGCAAAATATGGATGCTAAAATGAATCATTCAGATTATAACCCTATTTGTGTGAGGTCTCAACAATGGTATAAAAGCCAACTGGTAATAAAATATATGCTATGAATTGAATATTTTGACAACACTATCTGGAAGTTATTTTCTCATTTCATCAAAAACATTACTTGGTTTATTCTCTTTAAAAATGTTTTTGATCTTTGCAAGTCATCTGATCTTTTGTCCAGACAATTGGGAACCCTTCTTTTCATTCAGAACTCTTCCAGTACCCATGGGTTGACTTCTGTGGGTGACAATTTATCCAGTTGCTTATTCTGTATGCGTGGGCTAAACCTAATCACCCATTTGAATACATATAACTTGTAGTGTATCTTTTTCCTGGTGATCTTTCTCTCAGCATGCCTGCTACTGATTCACAGTTTTCATACATTGGAATGAATAAGAGCTACAGGTTATTATATGCTATAAAGTTATCTAGGGCAGATGACCATTCTTATGCCGCAACATAACACAAACCATTCCTTGGGATATTGAAACTTTTCAACATTTGGGGTGTTCAGTTTTGTTCCCACTGCTCATTAGAGAGTCAGCCCATAAATCTGATTCCTTATGTGGATGTCTTCTCCACCAATCCTGAAAATATTTTCTCATTCATAAGTTCATGAAAACTACCTTCAGATGACACGTTTGATATCATGCTTTTTGTGCCATGCTGTTTTAACAAGAAAAACTTTTGTGAATGATTGTAATTGATTCATTGAATTTAGACAATACATATTCTTTCATATTTCTTGCAAAAGATCTTGACATTTTCTTCATCCTGCACCCTCCTTTTCACCTCCAACCAGCCGTATATATTAGACAAAGCAATTGATTGTTAGATACTATCTTGAGATACTAATAGTTCCAATTTCCACAAATCTTGAGTGACATTTTTATTTATAGCGAAAACATTTAGGTTTGCAGTGTTTGAGGAGAAGAGGATGTCAGAAGTGATAAAGTGTTATGCCATGCTTTATGGTTGCAGCAAATTCACCTTTGGATGAATCTATCAGCTCTTCAGCTCGGCTTGAAAGAGCACTTCAAAGAGGAGAAGCTTCATCTGTGGTGAGTCTCTGAAAGAAGCTTTAGTTTAAGTGTTAAACTCATCGTTGTCTTTATTGTTATCTGAAACAGCAATTTTAATAAATTTATTTTCAAATGGTTTATTTTTTTGTAATGCACTGTTCAATCATAGCCCTTGCGGTTCATAATTTCTCTGTTGATCTTTCCATCTCTTCTAGCAAGTCAGCATTAAGCACTTTGCAAAGAGTATTCAGTGTTACATGACAAGACCTGACGCTGCTTTTTATGGTGAGTTATAGCAAAGGGTGACATGTTTAACTATTTTTTCAGATCTGTATGATTTATATTAGTGCCATCTTGTTATTTTGCACCATACAATAACTTATCTCTATGTTGCAGGCATTGCTTCAGAAGGAGCCTGCTTGACTGTAATTTTTCAGTTCTTTATTCCAGGAACTCGCCAGACAGACAATTCTATAAGCTTGCATTGCAGATTGCCTGTACTTGATCCAGGGTTAACATAAAAATTGAATAGTTTCCTTGTATTAAAGGGTAAAAAAACACACATCAAATGGCATACCTTTATGCCTTTTGATTGGAAGTAAATTTCAATTTTCTGCTTAGAAGTATGAAGTTCTTGCTATGGTACATAGCAAGACATGATTAGTTTTTACAAAAATGTATGTGTTGTATATGTTTTGTGTGCTGAACTTTTCATGGATGTTTTCATTTGGAAAAATGATATCTAATATGATAAAATTTAGTGTTAGTTTTCTTCTTTCTTTGATTATATCACTTAATGCTGACGACCGTCAAGATAACTTTTGAGTTGACCCTACTGTACCTCCTATCATAGAGTAATGCATTGTAAGGAACAGATGATTACAGGATTGTGATTGGAGATGCGATGTCTACTTCCTCTATGGACAGCACAGAAAGGGTTAAGATCCAAACAAGATTTCATTTATTCGAAATTGTTTGTAACCAGAAGCCTGGCATGCTTAGAATCTTTGATCCCTCTGTGCAGTCTCTTTCTATCGGGGTACAGTGACAAGGGCACTATCTGATGTCAGCACTACACTTCAACCAACTTGTGTTGGCTTTCCTATCTCTTGGTCTCCAATACCCATTGCATGTCCTCCATTTATTTGGAAAAAGACATAATAGAGAAGTCTAAATGTTCTATGATTTGGGCTTTTTCCTGACAATCATCACTGGAATCTGGCTATAGAAGAATTGTTGGAATTGCAATTTTTCATTGTTGAATTTGCATTTTTGATTGTAAATATGGATTCAGCACTCTCAAAAATCCCTGTTGCGCTTGAATTGTGCAATCTCAACAATTGGTTTTCTAATTCCAGCAATTATTCTAAATTTTCAGCTGCATTTTGGGCAAAAATGAGCAAAAAAGGATGACTGGAAAAAGTCCAAATCAGAACATGTTTAAACTCATCACACATTATTCTAATCTTTTGTTCATTGAGTATGGACTATACTTCCAAAGTATGGAGTATACTTCCAATCTTATTGTCATGTTTAATATTAAAATGTTTTAAATTTAACTATTTTATTTTTAATTTGTGTGGAACCTTTTTTTAACTCGGGTAAACATCCAGGCGGATTTGAACTTTGAATCTCACAATTTATATAATGCTTCATAACATGGAAATCCCCAATTGAGCTGACCCCGTGGGCTTTGTGGAACTTTTTTATTTGGGTATTTTTTCAAGACTGAGGTGTTGAATTCAGTGTTGCAAACATCCTGATTTTATCGTGAAGAAAATGTGAAATTGCGATTTTTGGCCTCGGTGACGTTTGCCGATTTACTAATATTTTCCCCATTTTTACAATATTTTGGTTTTCTGGACTCACAGATTTTATCCCGTTGCTAATGTTTGCAACCTTGGTTGAATTACCATGCCTTTCACATATATAATAGGATTTTGGTACTATTTTCGGAGCTGAAAAATTCATGAGTCCTCATCTAGGAAAAATGAGGTGGTTTAAAACATATATTTATTGGTTAGCGGTACATTAGAGAATGGTGGACAAGGTGTTTACGAGATTTGAACCTTAGCCTTCTCATAGCAAGTGTTTCTAAATTCTTACCATTCAATCATAAGTCAATCGAGACTTATTGTGAATATTAAAATTGGCTCTGTGGAGGCTTCCAGATTTAAATATACTGAAATTTATTTTGGTCTTGGGACTATATTAGATAATTGTTAGCTAAGTAAAACGCAAATTCAAATGCTGCAGATAATGAGTTATTTCGATGATTATTGAATCTGTGAAATCCTACCATATGCCTTGGAGGTTGAGAATGATAAGCATGCAGGCAAGAGAGTTAAATGACAGTAAAAGAGTGGTCACACTTACTTGGTACTCTCCCAATTCAGCTTAGCACATCAGAAATTTTGGGTATTGAATGAGGTGAAAATAATGGAAGACCAAGTTTACTGAATCTAAAAAGCAGTTCAGCTCTCTACCGATTCAAGCAATGCCTCTGCAAATTCGTATTGTACAAAAGAACGTTGAGGCATTTAAATATTTCTAAATATAAAGGGGAGAAAGCTTAACATTAATTCAACATCAAGAACCAGACAAAATCCCAGAGAGAAACCTAGACAGTCGAGATATTTTTTTGCAAATCGTAGTCTAAAATCCAGCCCAAGCAACTCTGCAGATTTGTTACTTTAAAAGGAAAGTGGAATTGGCGATTCCGATGAGCCAATTGAAACAACCATTTATTTAGAGTTCCAATCGTCAAAACTAGCTTAAACTGAAAATAGCAGAATGAAAGATACAAGCGCATGCATTTTTCCAGAAACAAGAGACACAAAACAAAATTGCAATAAGGGCCTATCCAAGTTACGTATCATTTTTTTTAATCACTTTGTAAAGGAATGGCTTGCCCAATCCTATCACAGCTTTGTTTGTAGCTGGGCATCCCTTCCCCAAACATAATTTCATCAAATCTGGGTCGGTGGATCATGCTTTTTTCTCCTTTTGAGCTTTGGACAGACCAAGAATGTGTTTTGGTCTCCAGCTGTGTTTATAAGGTTGGATTTCATTCTCTTATATATAGCCGATCGATTAACATAATCTCTCATGATCCATTAGGTGGATTATTCAATACGGGATGACTATGAGGAATGTTGAATTTTCTATAACATACACAATGAAAACCAATTTTCTTCCTAACGATGTTTAACAATTTATCTTTATGTCATTGATATTATTGGGAAATTATACACGGAAAATCTCAAAAGTAATGCATCTCAGTGGGATGATAAAGAGACAACCATGCACAATAGAAACAACAAATTTTCCCTGGGAAACCCAATCTTGGGAGAAAACCCAACAACTCTTCATCTAGGAGAAACTATTCTTCAGCAAGGTTTACAATTCTAAATATCTAGAAATCTGTGCCAAAAACCAAGTCCAAACTTCATTCAATTCATCCTCTATCTACTCCCATGTGTGTCTTCTATAGAAGAGATATGATCATACAAATTGGTCAAATGAAGATGTCACATTGTATATATATCTATCTATTTATATATATATTCAAAGTTGAATGGGTGCATTTACCCCAAGGGACACGTCCCTTCATGAGTTGGACTAACTTGTCCATTTTGAGCCTATATGAAGCCCAATAAAAAATTGATTTTTTTTTTTTATTTTCATAAATTTTCTAAGCAGAGTTAGGAGGCCTCTTGGTATGCAAGAATACCTCTCGATGCTACACAAAAATCAACACTTCTTCTTAGTGATAGAGGTATTTTCCTTGGCTGCAACAAATTTCCCCTTGGCTGAAATTTCTTCTCCATAAGAAAGGTTCATGAGCTCGTTATGTTGATGTACGTCTATAAATCACTCCATCTTGGAGTAGGATATGTGATTATCCAGGTCCTTTTACTTTGGCTAAAGCCCTTTATGGCTCCTCAAGTAAATGTATCAATCTCCTCTAGTCAAATTCTTTTATGACCTAGCTAAGTCTTTTTGGCTTCTCAGAAGAGAATTTGCACTTGGACCATTCAACTTTAGCAAAAATCCTTTATGGCTTCTTAGGTGAATTACATCTATATGCTTTGGGCAAAGTACTTTATGACCCAACCAAGTCCTTCTGGCTTCTTAGGAGAAGATTTGTTCAATCTTGTAATTGGCCTAGCTTTTCACCTTTGGTCAATGTCTTTTATGACCTAACTAAGTTCTTCTAGCTTCTCAGGTGAATGTATCCATCACCACTAGTTAAAGTCTTTTATGACCCAACCAAAGTCCTTTATGGCTTCAGGAGATGGTCTACACAACCCTACAAAGACATCATCACTCCCTCTTAATCAGAGAAACATTCTACATCACACCAAGCTTGTCTGTGATGTATACAAACTTTGCCATAGAAAGAGGCTTGGTGAGAATGTCAACAATTTGCTCATGTGTGGATATGTACTGGAGCTCCATTGCTCCTCTCTACTCCTTGTCTTGGATAAAGTGATATTTGATCTCCGCTTGATCAAATAGCCCTGTAAGTAGCTTCTGAAGCCACACTGCTTCTTGATTTGTGGCACTGGTTGTGATATACTCTGCCTCTGCTATACTGAGTGCGATAAAAGTCTACTTCTTGCTAAACTAGGATATCATAGCTGATCCCAAGTTGAAGTAATAATTTGGAGATGATTTTTTTGTCCTCTGCACTCCTTGCTCAATATGAATTTGTATATCCCTGCAGCCTAACATCACCACCTGAGACACATCTCAAACCATATCCACATAGTTACCTCAACACATGTTTCACTGCAATCCAATGTACATGCCTCGACTCAACCATAAACTAGCTCAGGGTTCTCATGGCAAAGCAAATATCTGGCTTGGTGTTAACTAGGTATATCAAGGATCCAATCAACTGCCTATACATCGTGAGATCCACCAAATCTGAATCTCCACTCCCAAGAAATAGTGTATTTGGCCATAATATTTCATTTCAATCTCCGAGGCCAACTCTCTCTAACAAAGAAGCGGGTCTTGTTTTGGTAGTCCTAGCTGCTCCCTCTGTCACAGAAGCAAATCCTCCTACCATTATTGCTCCCTCTATCATGTAAGCAAGTCCTCCTGCTATTGCTACTCTCTTTATAATGTAAACAAGTCTTGCTATTTAATGTGGTATTCTCAAAGAAGGCATATTGCTCCTAGAGACCTTTTGTCTTTGAGCATTTTGACAATTTCAACCCATGACATCCTCAAGGAAAATTGCTCCTTCCACTTTGCCCGATGGTTTGTTTTCTCGGAACTGAAAGATCTTCTTTTCATTTGACATTATCTTGGATGTCCTAACAATCTATACAATTTCTTCTTTTCAAACACCAATCACTTTGTCGAGTTTGTGCTTGAGCCCTTAGGTCATATAAGAACCTATCCATTAGAGAATGGAGCAAAAATTATCCTTGTACTTCCTTCCACTGGGAGAACCCTCTTGCCACAAACTTTGCTTCATTATTCTCGATGCTGCCCTCTATCACCATAATCATTGCCTTGACAACCATCTCGATGTACCTGCTAACCTCATTCATGGAAATAATAACAACCAAGCAAAAAATACAAAGACAATAGGTTGACCAAAGGAATAATAATAATAACAAAGTGAGAAAAATATGAAGTACTCATCTTTTGATTAAGGAAACTATTGAGGGTTGTAGGGAATTATCAACACCCTCTTAATCCTTACTTCCTTGCAGAGCTCAGGGAAGTCCATCTTTAATCTTATCAAGCTTAGATTCCTTTGTCTTCTTCTGAGGTGGATGCTCATCTTCGTCTTCAACATCAACTGTTGATGCATGTTGCTTTCCTTTCTTTTCCTTGCATGAACCGTGAGGGCTAGAGTTTATTAATCTTGCAGATACATCAAGGGCTCAACAACAAGCTAGCATCAATACCAAGCCATTCCATATGTTATCAAGGCAATGAACCAAGTGTGCATCACATAAACTCTACTTGCATCAGCATTGCAAGTCTTGCTTTATGGTTTAATTTCACAATGATCACTGGGACTTTCATTCCAAGACTTCACTATAAGTTGTAACCTCCAAGTATTCTCTAGGGTTTACAAACCTTAAGTCTTCCAAATCTTGTACTAGGTTTTCCTTTGCCTCTAATGCTCACACAAATATTCGATCCTTTTGATCACTGTCAAATTGCTACTCACAAGTAATCTTCTCCTTAGTCACATGTACCATACTAGCATGGTTCTCCTTGCTGTCAACCCCTCCTTTAGCTAACAAGCTTCTTCCAATAGCCCTTAATCAATCCTTCTTCCCTTACTGTCCACTGTTGTAGGTCTTGACCTATGTAACTACCACAAAGCAATCTTAAACTAGGGCTTGAATATGTCTTCTTGCTACTAACTCAGTCTGCTTTGATTTGGCTCTTATTGGTAGCTTCAACCTTACTAACTAACCCTCAGCCAAGGTTGTTAATCGCTACCCTACTTTGGTCCTGGTCTTTTCTTGATGGCGGCCCAGACTAGCGTTGAAATATGTAACTAGGTTTGGTCTTCATAATAACATATGTAATCATGATTTTATGTATTTAATAAAAAAGAAAAATAAAATTATTATTGTTATTCTTGAGGCATGGGTTTCGTGCTCAAGGGAAATTTATTTTAAGGTCAAGCACCCATTGAGTGCTTCTAGGGCTTGTTATTGAGTCTGCAAGTCAATCAAGTCATTGTCATGTATGATAGACCCTTTTGGGCATGTTACATATTGTAAAGAATTTTTTTTTGAGTCAAAAGAAAGTCAAAAGACCCTCCAAGACCTCGTCATGATGAAAAGATCAAGTCGGCCTACACGAAGGTATAGGTCGCCCTAAAGATAACAACTTGTACCCCTCAAAAGCCTATAACTAAAAAGAAACTTGACCTCATTTGGACACACTCTCAAGCAAGTTCGATCTCCTCAAGATAGAAGCTAGAAACGGAAGAAGAAGAAGACGAAGAAGATCAAAGTTTTGGGCTCCTCTCTCTCTCTCTCTCTTTTGTTAGGGTTTCTACAATTACTGGGCAAGCTGAAATTGTGAAGCTGCATTGAAGATGTGAAGCTGCAGCTAGGTCAAAGTTGTGAAAGGTCGAAACTGTGAATCTGTTGGAGAGGTCAAAGTCGCAATAGAATCTGCCAGATGAAGTAGCAAAAAAATCTTCTAGAGGGATCGAAGTTCCAAAAGAATTTGTTGGGCATAAGAATTTGCAGGAGTTGTTGAGAAACTGCTAGAAAGAAAGCTCATCAAGGGACTTGTTCTTGGTAGGTCTTGGAATTTGTCAATTGAAGATTCTATAAGAAGAGAGGAATTCTTGTGGGTTTTCCTCTCAAGTAGAGAGGGTTTTGGCCCTGGTTGATCACCTATATCTTGTGTCCTTTGTCTTATTGCTCTTTATGGCTTGGTAGTTGTTTGATGAAGAGAATACTAATAATAATCAAGTGAAAGAAGAAGCTAATCAAGTTGAGTAAAAATACATCACAAGTAGCTATCAAAGTAAGATAAATCCTTAATCTAGGTGCCCCTAGATTTCTCAACATGGTATCAGAGCTAAGGTGACAAGACAAGGAAAGACAACTAACAGAAGGACACTCAAAGGTTGAAGCATTAGAAGGACTATAAAAAAGAGTATCAAGAAAGATAAAAAACATTGTCATCGTGCTATCAAGAAGACATTCACAAGAACCGAGTACAAGCAAAGAAGACCTCAAAACCCTAGCTTATCAAAAGAAGGGTTTCACACTGGAAGCATTGTTGGGAAGCTCGCACATCATCATTAGAGAAGATCTCGAGGACCCTACCGAGAAGGACTACACATTGAAGCATCTTGGAGTCTCTACATTCAAGGGAAGCAAGAAGAGGCATTGTCATCATCATCAAGGAATCAAGGTGATCTCCCTCCCTTTGAAGGAAGACATATTCTATTATCAACATCATCATCAAAATCTAGAAGGCATCAAGTTGAAGATATTGTTATCAAGGGGCATCTTCACTTGACAAGTAAGTACCTTTGCATTTATGATTGAATTTGCTATCAAAATGACTTCATTTTGCAAGGAAAACAACAAATTGATTGGGTCATCAAACTTTCTTGTGTGGAAGAAGAGGACAAATTTGATCCTCATAGAAACTGAAGTCGTTGAACATGTTAAGGGATTAATTACTAAGCCTCCAAAGGAAGAAGCTCAAGCTCTAGCAAAGTATATGAAAGGGAAGTAAGAGCTCAAAGGATTCTCATTGAATCCATCAAGGATCCTCTCATACTTTATGTATCAAAGTTGGAGACATCAAAAGAAATATATGACAAGTTAATAGAATTGTTCTCTGTAAGTACTGCAGGAGAAGTGATATCTTTGAGGAACGAGCTGTACAAAATGATGATCTCAAAGGAAGATGGTACAACCCCATGTTTTATGAAGGTCTTAGAAATAAGAGACCAACTAGAAGAGTTGAGAGAAATAATGTTCGATAAAGAAATAACCACCATAGTGCTCAATGCACTTCCACAGGAATGGGGCAACTTCACATCAAGCATCTTTGGAAAGAAGTAAGCCACCCCATTCAGTGAACTCTGGTAATTGTGTAAAATTGAAGAAACTAGGTTGAAAGCAAAGAGCGATATGGGACCAGGTGAACAAGTTCAAGGATTTGCTTCCATGGCTAAGAGAAAAGGAAAGTTTGGGAAATCTGGTTCTCCTCAAATGGTTGTTAGGAATATGGGAACTACAAGAGAGATTATCCGAAGTTCAAGGACAACATGAAGAAAGAAAGAATTGAAGCTCATATCACCGAAGAAGCAGAAAAACCTGATGAGAAGAAACCCAAAGGGATAGATCGTCACTATTAGGGTTTCTCCAATGCATGGTAAGGGGAAATAGGAGGTGAACAGATCTCGACCATGGAAGTCAAGATGATAAGTATTATGACGAGATGCATCTTAGTAGAAGATGGTATCATACTAGAAGCATACCGTTAAAGCAAGAGCTCATGACATCATTATAGAAGCTTGAAAGAATAGCTGAAGTAGAAGTCTATAGAGATGTAGTAGTTATCATATAAAGGAAGTAGCTCTTGGAAACCTCATTGAAATCATATATAATTCATACGATTGGTAGAAATTCATCTAGCATGATAAAAGGAATTCATCATATATCATCATCATGAGCAAGGAGCATTTGCCGGATGAGCATAATCAATATCCTCTATTGAAATCTTCACTTGAAGGTTCACCTCTACTTGGAAGAAGCGTCTCGTTGATCATTCCACCTTGTGTGGGATGCATTGTTTAGAAGGATGATGGTATGATGACAAAGGAGTGCAGTAGGTCAAGATGCTTGAAGTACTCTCAATCAAGGAAAGGAAGTTGTTGAAGGAAGTTTAGATGACCAAAAGGAGAAAAGAGGTATGTATATATTTGATAGATTATGTCATGTCATCATATAGTTGTAGAAAACATGGGTAAATGCTCTACCTCATGAGCATGATTAAGGATCTCTTCTTTTGAAAAAATGCATGGTTCACATATTGATAAGATGAAATCAACATAATATGTCCTCTTATGGAATATGGGATAGTTGACAAAGATGAAGAAACTATGTATGGAAAGTTCCTGGGAAGCAATATGCGGAGAAATAAAAAGGAGATCGTGAAAGATGCAGCTATGGTCACAAGAAGTCAACCTCTGACGACTAGAATAATCGATCATGACATATCTGTTAGTTTTTGGTAGCATTGGACGTGCTCTAGCTATGAAAATTGGTGGAGAGGCTAAGACACATTAGTTCTAAAGAACCCAGAAACTGTTTGGTGAAATTCCACCTGGATTGTATCTTATTAAAATAATTAATATTTTTAATGGGGTTCCTAAGTCTAAACTTAGGAAAATTAAAATATTAATGGGTATTAATTAAAATATGGGTGAGAATGATCTAGAAGGCAGATCAAGTCAAGTTTTAATCTTAGCCGTTGATTAGAGACTTAATCTTGGCCATTGAAGTCTCAACATGAAAAGTATAAGGAGGCTTGGGGTTCAGTTAGAAACACAGACAAAGTTAATAAGTCAGTTCAATTTTCCTAGGGCAGGGTTTGCTAAGGAATTTGAACTAGTGATCAAGCAGTGAGGATCAGAGGTAGTATTGGAAGGAAGTGATTTCTAGTTCTAGTGAATATACGTTAGAGAAGACAGGGAGGGATAATAGAGTCAACGTTGAGCCAAGGAGGGACAACACAATCGCTGGAGGAGATTGACGCAGAGGGACAACGCAGAAACTGGAGGAGGTTGACGCAAAAGTGTTGGGGGATAAACAAGGATCAGTGGCAAGATCACTGTGAGTGATTGACAAGAGAAATCTCATTTTCTCAGTAGCAGAAGCAACATTAGCCTAGGTTGACGCAGTCAGAGGGAGTCTCCATGCATAAGTCATGCAATGGTTGTGTAGGCTCATGCAGAGACTGCGTAGTGGGTCATCCAGGAGCTGGGGACAGGATAAAATCTCCAGAATCAGTGTGAGAGAATTCTCATTTATCTTCTTTGAGTGGATTGTCATTTTCTTTGGGGCATCTAGATTGTATTCATATATTTACTGCCAATAATAGAAATCCTCAGATCTATTGCACTGATTTTCCCAAATTGGGGTTTTCGGAAGACGTTTGTCCAAAAACAAGTGTGTTAATGTGATTGTTCATATGCTAATGTTTCTCTTGCCTTTTAATTTTCAGTTCTTAATTTGTGAAGTCTGCAGCTGAATTTATTTTGATATTTACTGAAGCATTGGTGAATAACTTATTGTAAACAAGTAGGAGAAATAAATCAATCACTGCGACAATTTTTCACATGGTATTTGAGCAAGCTCCAAGCAGGATGGAAGCAAAGAAAAAGAGCATGGAGAACAATAGGGATCATAATATTTCTGAATTAGCATCCAGGTTGGAAGAGGAATTTTCTTGCTTATCAAATTCTGCATCAGCTGAGGATTGGTACATTGATAGCGGGGCTTCAGTTCATATGACTGGAGAGCGAGAATATTTCTCGAGCTATCAGGAGGAACATATGAACTTCCAAATCACAATGGGTAACAGGACGAAATGCACCCCAATAGGGAACAAAACCGTTACATTCCAGACAACAACACGAGATAGTCTTCGAGCCATGAACGTAGTGCATGTGCCAACTATGGGAATGGATTTGATTTCAGTATATTAATTACACGATAAGGGATATGATGTGTACTTCATTGGTAATAGAGTATATGTCAAGCAACCCAAGTGGAAAAAGAAGGCCCATATTGGAACTCGAAGCAACAGATTATACAAGTTGCAACTCGAGTCTCCTATGGCACTAAGAAGCAATAATGTCAGTGGAGAAAAATAATTAAATGAGACGTGGAATAGAAGGATAGGAAACTTACATAATGGGGCTTAAGGATGCTCAAGGAAATTTTTACGGGGTTTCCAGTGCTTACTACCAAGCATGATGATACATGCAGAGGTTGCATACTAGGCAAGTACGCCAAAGCAACGTATTCCAGAAGCAACAATAGAGAGTGTATTAGGCTTAATACACTCAGACATCTGCGGTCCAATGTCTACAAGAGCCATCATTGGTGTTGAGTATTTTGTCACTTTCTTAGATGACCATTCTAGGAAAACTTGGATTTATTTCTTGAGAACCAAGGATGAGGTCTTTGATCAATTTAAGGAGTTTAAGGCTCTAGTGGAAAACCTGATAGGAAGGAAGATCAAGATATTGCGCTTAGAAAATGGTGGAGAATACATGGATAAGGACTTCACAGATTTCTGTGCAAGAGAAGGGATCCAAAGAGAATGGACATCACCTTAGAGCATAATGGAGTCGCAAAAAGGAAGAACATAACTATTGTTGGAGAAGCAAAGGCAATGTTATATGATCAGAATCCACCCAAGTTTTTATGGGCAAAAGCATGCAACACAACTGCATACATTCAAAACAAGATTCCTCATAGGGCTTTAGGAAAGAAGACACCACAGGGTGTTTTCACGGGAAAGAAGCCAAAAGTAAGTCACATCAAGATATTTGGAAGTGTGGCTTATTGCCATATTCTAGAAGAGAAGCGAAGCAAATTAGAGTAGACTACCGAAGTTGGGTATCTCGTGGGTTACAACGAGACTTCAAAGGCGCATCGAATTTGCACTCCGAGCAGTAGGAAGATTGTAGTAAGGCAGGATGCAAAGTTCATGGAAGATAGAGCTTTCAAGAAATCTCGAGAGATGTTGTTTGAAGAACAGGTTGAGGATGCTCCTTTGGTCCAACAATAGGGATCAGATTTGGTAGGAAGATAGGTATCTTTTTCAAGCATGGTAACCAATACTAGCATCTCCTCAAGAGAATAGGATCTAGGAGTGTCACAACAGGTACAACAACAAGAAGAGGAACAAATGGAACCTCCCACCACCAGTGGAAGAACTAGTCGAGAAGTATGACAAACTCTGAGGGATGCAAAGGAATTCGTTGGAGCTCCTAGAGCCGAGAAAAGGGAGCGTAGACAACCTGACAGGTACCAAGCATTGGTAGCTCAGGTCGAAGAACCTTCTAGTTTTCAAGAAGCTGTACAACACCAGGTATGGGTGGATGCCATGATAGAAGAGTACAGTTCCATCATGACAAATGATGTTTGGGAAATTGTGCCAAGACCAGTCAGTTGTGGGTTCGAGATGGATCTACAAGATGAAGTATGCTGTAGATGGCAGCGTAGACAAGTACAAGGCTAGGTTCATCGCAAAAGGATATGCTCAAAAGGAAGGAATAGACTACGAGGAAACCTTTGCCCCAGTAGCTCGATATACCTCTATCAGATCCATTATATCCCTTGCAGCACAGATGGGATGGGAGATTCACCAAATGGATGTCATGACAACGTTCTTGAATGGGTTGGTAGAAGAAGAGGTATATATCGAACAACCATAAGGTTTTGAAACACATGAAAAGAGAACTCACATGTGTAGGTTGAAGAAAGCCTTGTATGGGTTGAAACAAGCACCCATAGCTTGGTATGGTCGAATTGACAACTGCTTACAACAGTGGGGATTCATCAAGAGCAATGCTGATCCTAATATTCATTACCTGTTGGTAGAAGGTGAGTCGTTAATTCTGGTATTGTATGTGGATGATTTATTTTTGACAGGATCATCCGACTCATAGAGGATTGCAAGAAGAACCTGGAAACAGAGTTTGTTATGAAGGATTTGGGGCTAATGCACTATTTTTCTGGGGTTGGAAGTTTGGCAGCAAGATGGTGAGATCTTCCTTGGCCAAGGTAGATATGCATCAGAAACTCTGAAAAGATTTAGAATGCAGGATTGTCAACCTATGGCTACAACTATGACTATCAATTGGAAGAAAATAGATGCTTTTGGAGACAAGGAAGTGGACCCCACCTTATACAGACAACTCATTGTATTTGGTCAACATTAGGCCAGACATATGTTATGTTGTCAACACCCTTAGTCAGTTCATGGTGGAACCAAAAAGGGCGCACTGGGCAGCAGCAAAGCACATTCTTAGGTATGTGCGGGGAATAATCAATTTTGGATTAAGATACACCAAGGGCGATGATATCAAATTGAGTGGATTCACTGATGCAGATTGGGCAAGAAGTTCAGTATACATGAAAAGTACCATTGGGTATTGCTTCGGTGTTGGATCTGGGATGACCTCCTAGTGCAGTAAGAAGCAGAAGTCTGTAGCACTGAGCTCTGCTGAAGCTGAGTATATGGCAGCTAGCAAAGCAACATGTGAAGCTATATGGCTCAGGAAATTGCTTGTAAATCTATTCAGGAAAAGGATGGAAGTGACAAAGATATTATGTGATAATAAAAGTTGTATCAAGCTCTTTGAAAATCCAGTTTTTCATGATTGCTCCAAACACATTGATATTCAGTGTCACTTTATCAGAGATCATGTTCAGTGTGGGGCGGTATAGTTGGAGTATACTCCCACAGGAAATCAGGTAGCAGATGTACTCACCAAGGCTCTAGGAAGAACAAAGTTTGTTCAATTTTAGGAACATATGGGTATGTTGGAAAATCCCTTTCAATAGCATGATGCAGCATTTGAGAGGGAGTTGTAGTACAAATGCAACAATGGCAGTGGCAGTGTCATGGGTAGCAGTACAGTAGTAGCTGCAACATAGTGTTGGTGGAAGCAACAATGCGGAAAGGAGGTGCTTTAGAGAGAGCAACATGCAGTTGGACATTGTTGTTAGAGCACTTTCCTTGCTAAAAGGGAGTGTTAGGTTTTGGTAGCATCGGATGTGCTCTAGCCATGAAAATTGGTGGAGAGGCTAAAGCACATGATTTCGAAAGAACCCAGAAACCGTTTGGTGAAATTCCACCCAGATTGTATTTTATTAAAATAATTAATGTTTTTAATGGGGTACATAAGTCTAAACTTAGGAAAATTAAAATATTAATGGGTATTAATCAAAATATGGGTGAGAATGATCTAGAAGGCGGATCAAGTCAAGTTTTAATCTTAACCGTTGATTAGAGACTTAATCTCCACCGTTGAAGTCTCAACAGGAAAAGTATAAGGAGGCTTGGGGTTCACTTAGAAACACACAGAGAGTTGATCAGTCAATTCGATTTTCCTAAGGTAGGGTTTGCTAAGGAATTCGAACCTATGATCAAGTAGTGAGGATTAGAGGTAGTACTGGAAGGAAGTGATTTCCATTTCAAGTGAATATACGTCAGAGAAGACAGGGAGGGATAATAGATCCATCGCTAAGCCAAGGAGGGACAACGCAACAGTTGGAGGAGATTGACGCAGAGGGGCAACACAGAAACTGGAGGAGGACGCAAAAGTGTTAGGGAATAAGTAGAGATCAGTGTCGGGAATCACTGTGAGTGATTGGCAGGAGAAATCTTGTTTTCTCAGCAGCAGAAGAAGCAGAAGAAAGAACAGCCCAGGTTGACACAGTCAGAGGGTGTCTCCACACAGAAGTCATGCAGTGGTTGCGTAGGCTCACGCAGAGACTGCGCAGTGGGTCATCCATGAGCTGGGGACAGGATAAAATCTCCAGAATCAGTGTGAGAGAATTCTCAGTTATCTTGCCTGAGTGGATTGCCATTTTCTCTGGGGCATCCAGATTGTATTTAGATATTTACTGCCGATAATAGAAACCCTTAGATTTGCTGCACCAGTTTTCCCAAATGGGGATTTTCCGGGGACAATTGTCCAAAAACAAGCGTGTCAATGTGATTTCTCATATGGTGATGTTTCTCTTGCCTTTTATTTTTCAGTTCTTAATCTGTGAAGTTTGTAGCTGAATTTATTGTGATATTTACTGAAGCATTGGTGAATAAGTTATTGTAAACAAGTAGGAGAAATAAAATGCAACTATTTTTCACAATCTCCATAAAGAAGAAGACCATGATAAGATATGTCGACAAAGGAGACCCTTGACATTTGAAGTCTTGGAGATGTGTTTATGAATGTGCAGGATGTTGTAGGCAAGCAAGATGTCATGATGAAAGGCCATAACAAAAGGTAACTGTGATTTGATGTTCTTTTTTTATTTTGAACAACATATGGATGGGTTGATACAGGGATACCGAAAGAGGGTTGTAGATGTCACCTACAACTACCACTTGCGTTGTTGGATGAAATATCCTAAAGAAAGCATGACTTAGGAGAAATAGCAGTATGAAGAAAAGCCAGATGTGGACTCGAAGATCACTTCCGATGAAGAGAAGAACGGAATCACTGATGTAGCTCGTGAAGGAAAGTGATGGATGGTCGATGTCTTACAACTAATGAAGGCTCCTTTATGAAAAATGATGAACTTCATGACATCAAAAGAAGGAGCCCTTCAAGCAGTGGCTAGCCCCATGATCTCCACCTAGAGCATAAATTTGTTGGAAGAAAGTCCCTGGTTAAGAGGGAGCTTGGTCAAGTCCTTGAATAAGAGGAAGCTTGTGTACATTCCTTTTATAGGAATGGATACATTCATTTATAGGAATGTGTATATCCTCTCTAGTTGAGAGGGAGAGATAGACACATCATTCTTGTCTTCGCTTAGGGAAAAAATAATGGAGGATTGGGTAAGCATCTGGCCTCAGATACTCTTTGAGGATGAGATAGGGCATCCAAGATAAGAGTAGTCGAATATGACTGATATTCTTTGAGGACTGGGAATCCAAGATAAGAATAGTCTTGAAAGGACATACTCTGTGAACACCCGAGTGGAGTATGTACCTTGGGAGACAATGATGATGGTGTCTATAAGTCATTGATCTCGCCAACATTGTGCTCTAATATTGTGGAGAGATAGAGCTATTAGTCAAGGCCTTGCTATGTGGCAATGTTGGTTGATATGATGCTAAATAGATGGGTTACCAATTCGACTCTTCTTATGAGAATTATTCAGATGGAGAATGTCCAAGTACCTTGTATGGGTTATGAATACCTCCCTAGTTAAGAGGGAGTGTTAAAATATGTAATTAGGTTCGTCTTCATAATTACATATGTAATCATGATTTTATGTATTTAATAAAAAAGAAAAATAAAATTATTATTGTTTTTCTTGAGGCATGGGTTTCATGCTCAAGGGAAATTTATTTTTAGGTCAAGCACCCATTGAGTGCTTCTAGGGCTTGTCATTGTGTCTACAAGTCAATTGAGTCACTGTCATGTATGAAAGACCCTTTTGGGTATGTTACATATTGTAAAGGAAATTTATTTGAGTCAAAAGAAAGTCAAAAGACCCTCTAAGACCTTGTCATGAAGTAAAGATCAAGTCGGTGTACACGATGGGACAAGTAAGCCTAAAGATAGCAATTTGTACCCCTCAAAAACCTATAAATAAAAAAGAACTCGACCTCTTTTGGACACACTCTTAAGCAAGTTCAATCTCCTCAACATAGAAGTTGGAAAATGACGAAGAAGAAGAAGACAAATAAGATCAAAGTTTTGGGCTTCTCTCTCTCTTTTGTTAAGGTTTCTACAATTACTAGGCAAGACGAAATTGTGAAGTTGCATCGAAGTTGTGAAGTTGCATCAAAGTTGTGAAGCTATATCAAAGTTGTGAGGCTGCATCAAAGTTGTGAGGCTGCATTGAAGTTGTGAAGTTGCATCAAAGTTGTGACGTTGCATCAAAGCTGTGACGTTGTAGCTAGGTTGAAGCTGTGAAAGGTCGAAACTGTGAATTCGCTCGAGAGGTCGAAGTTGCAGTAGATGTTGATTTTGGGTAGCATCGGATGTGCTCTAGCTCCAAAATTTTGTGGAGGGGCTAGAACACATGAGATATCCAAAACCCACAAATCATTTGGAGAAATTCCACCTGGATGAGGAGTTATTAAAATAATTAATATTTGTAATGGGTTCTTAAGTTTAAACTTAGGAAAATAAAAATATTAATGGGTATTAATAAGAATATGGGTGAGAAACTTCTAAGTGATGAGGAGCAAGTCTATTTTAATCTTAGCCATTGATTAGGGACTTAATTTCAGCCGTTGATTAGGGACTTAATCTCAACCATTGATTCATCAACAAGAAAAGTATAAGTGGAGGATTGAGGGTCAGTTGGAGATACACCTGAGGGATTACTTAGTTTGATTTTTTTGGGGCGAGGTTTGCTGAGAAAATCGAACAAGTGATCTGTTGCAATGAGAGTAGCAGTTGGACAGAGGGACTTCAGTCCAAGGTCGAGAATACATGGGAGAGAGGCAGAGAAACACCAAGAGAGATATGACGCAGTGTCGAAGTGATGCAACTCCTAGAGGAGGTGACGCAGTTCCAGCGCAGAGCTTGGAGTAGCCATCGTTGCCCAGCACTGGGAACAACAGAGTCACCTATGGGGTTTGTTCATTTGTCTCTGGATAGGGGTACTTCTGCTAGGTTTATTCTCTGCTGGGTGAGCTGGATTTGGCACCCTCGTTGTATTCATAAATCTGCTTAATAATACAAACCCTCTATATGCTGCACCGGTTTTCACGAATTGGGTTTTTTCTGGGGATGGTTGTCCAAAAATAACGGTGTCCCTTGTGTATTTGTCTCATTTTATTTCAGTTCATGATCTGTATGTATGTGTAGTCAACAATAGTGTTATCATCGTTGTTTAAATAATTAAATAACTCGTTGAATGTAAAAGCAAGTAGGAGATGGTAAACCAATGACTGTAGTAATATTTTTGATGTGTAAATTCAGAAATTCTCACATGGTATCAGAGCATTGTAGATCATAGGAGACTGAATACATCATCCAGGAGCTCTAGAGAATTTGCTGCAGAGAAGTAGCTGTCTCGAGTGACAACATTACTTCAGAGGTAGAGGATCAGCTGAAGAAATGAAGCAGAGCTAGAGAAGTGATGCAGAGGCTTACACAGTGCCTGCATCAGCATTTCGACCCTGCAAAGGGTGACACAAAACTCGAGAAGAGCCTACGCAGTGACTGTGTCATCTCTCTCGGCCAGCGCAGAGCTTGAGAGGTTCGAATCAGTGAGTTGCCGAGGCTGGAGGAGCAAATTCGATCTGAGGAGCTGGTGGGATGTTGTTGCTGTTGGTGTAGAACAGTGTCTGTGGAGACAGAGCCGAGGTAGAGGGAGTCACTGCCTTGACAGATCTCTAGACAAAGAAATCTAGATCCGGGTTGCAGAAGCAAAGGAGGATTGAGAGGAGTGGTTTGACAATTGGCCGAAGGATTTCCGAGAAGGAAATCAAGACTCAGAGGGAGTCTAGAGGAGCTTGTTCCGTAGAGGATTTCTAGCGCCAAAGAAATCCAGATCCAAGTCTTGCTGGATTAGAAGTAGGAGAGGGAGAAGAGAATCTGTCCTATATTTTTTAAGCGAAGATGGCAGTCAATGGACTGAGGGATCAGGACAGATGGGATGGAGTTTCCAATTTTTTCATTTGGAAGGCTGGGATCCTAGTAGTCCTGGAAAAAAATTGCATCAAGGACTATCCCTTGAAAGTAGTTGTATTTTCGGTCGACGCTGATCTGTTAAAGAAGTATGAGGTGGCCCAGGCGAAGGCCAAGTGCATGATCGTAGACAGGGTCAAAGATCATGTAGTACCACACATTGCTGAGAAGGAAACATCAAGGGAGATGTGGGAGGTGCTAACCACCTTGTACCAGGGTACTTTCATCCAACAAAAGATGCTATTAGAAAATCAACTGAGATAGTACCAGATGTAGAAGGGAGAAGAGATCGATCCCTTCCTCCTTAGGTTGCAAGGGATTAGAGACCAGTTGACTTCCATGGGGTCTACACTAGATCCTGAGTTCATGGTCAGGACTGCTCTGAATGCAGTCACCAAGGACTAGGAGACATTTTTCCAAAGTATCTTGGGTGGAGCGACTCTCCCCAATTGGGAGGAGATGTGGGCAGCTCTTCGACAAGAAAAGATTAGGAGGTTGACCAACGCAGGGAGCAGCGACAAAGGAGCCTGGGTCAAGAAGGAGGAGGAGGAGGATGCAACTCTCGCATCCTCAAGACAGTAAGGGAAACAGAAGCAGAAGAAGAAGGATATTTCCAAGGTCAGATGCTTCAAGTGTGTGGAACTTGGACATTATGCCACTCAGTGCCCCTGAAAGAAGGGCAAGGAGGAAGCTTCTGAATCAAAGGTTGCTCCAATGAAATTTGATAGGGAAGATGAGGATGATGATTGTGCCATGAGTGCTCATGTGCCTTTGGAGAAGAAGTGGGGCGACATGGAGTTGTAGTCGAGAGGACTACATGAATTGGGGCAGGATTTTTGAGGTACCCAAACTCTTGGTTCACATACGGCTATGAGAGCCCTTAATGACAGTAGCAAAATGTCGGGTGTCGATTGGAGTGAGGTGTGATGGAGCAACAATGGCATTGCAAGAGTGCCAAAGTCTGAGGTAACACATTGGATCTTGTAGCAGTGCGAGAGGCACAAAGCAATTTGCAGCAACGCAATAACAATAGAGGGTCAACATAGATTAGAAGCAGAGGTAGCTTCAGCATCACGAGGCATCTAGACTGACTAGAATGTCAGTGCTTGGGTGAAGTTTCAGTTACGTACTTCTCATCAACTGAGTCGCAGTGCAACATTTAGCAATGGAAGTGATATGCGCAATGTGAGGCAACATTTTGAGAGGGAGCTGTAGTATAGATGTAACAATGGAAATGGCAGAGTTATGGGTAGCAGTGCAGTGGATGAAGAGCATCAGGCCAATCATCAACAACATAGAGGACAGATGCAGTGGATCAGTATAGTACTTCTGTTGAGAAGTGTTACTCAAGAGCACATTCCTCGCTAAAAGGGAGTGTTGATTTTGGGTAGCATCGAATGTGCTCTAGCTCCGAAATTTTGTGGAGGGGCTAAAACACATGAGATATCCAAAACCCACAAATAGTTTGGAGAAATTTTGCTCAGATGAGGAGTTATTAAAATAATCAATATTTTAATGGGTTCCTAAGTCTAAACTTAGGAAAATAAAAATATTAATGGGTATTAATAAGAATATGGGTGATAAAATTCTAAGTGACGAGGGTCAAGTCTATTTTAATCTTAGTCGTTGGTTAGGGACGTAATCTCGACTGTTGATTCATTAACAGGAAAAAGTATAAGACGAGGCTTGCGGGTCAGTTGGAGATACACCTGAGAGATTAGTCAGTTCGATTTTTTTGGGGCGAAGTTTGCTGAGAAAATCGAACAAGTGAACTATTGCAGTGAGAGCGGTAGTTAGGCATAGGGACTTTAGTCCAAGGCCGAGAATACATAGTAGAGAGGCAGAGAAGCACCAGGAGAGCTCTGATGTAGTGACGCAACTCCTAGAGGAGGTGATACAGTTCCAACGCAGAGCTTGGAGCATCCATCACTGCCCAGCATTGGGAATATCGTAGTCACCTGTGGGGTTTTTTCATCTGTCTCTGGATACAGGTACCTCTGTTGGGTGAGACGGATTTGGCACCCTAGTTGTATTCAAAAATCTGCTTAATAATACAAACCCTCTATATGTTGCACTAATTTTCCCAAATTTGGTTTTTCCGGGGACGAGTGTCCAAAAATGACGGTGTCCCTTGTGTATTTGTCTCATTTTATTTTAGTTCATGATCTTTATATATGTGTAGTATGCAATAGTGTTATCATCACTGTTTAAATAATTAAATAATTTGTTGAAGGTAAAAACAAGTAGGAGATGGTAAACTAGTGATTGCAGTGGGATTTCTCATGTGTAGATTCAGAAAGTTTCACAGTAGACTATGTTGGACGAAGTAGCAGAAGAATCTCCTAGAGGGATTGAAGTTGCAAAAGAAGTTTTTTAGAGGTTAAAATTGCAGGAGTTGTTGAGAAACTGCTAGAAGGAAAGCTCGTCAAGGGACTTGTTCTTGGTAGGTCTTGGTCAAGGGTCATAGGTCTTGGAATTTGTCAATTGAAGATCCTATAAGAAGAGAAGAATTATTGTGGGTTTTCCTCTCAAATGGAGAGGTTTTGGCCCTGGTTGATTGCCTATATCTTGTGTCCTTTGTCTTATTGTTCTTTATGGTTTGGTAGCTATTTGATGAAGATAATACTAATAGTAATAAAGTGAAATAAGAAGCTAATTAAGTTAAGTAAAAATACATCACAAGCAATGATCAAATTAAGAGAATCCCTAATCTCGCTGCCCCTAGATTTCTCAACAACTAGGGCATCGGCTAGCCACTAATCACCATAAACAGGTTGTGGCCATACACGGACCAAACTCTAGATTACTGTAATCGACCTTTTTCTTGGGCATGCATCCAATATTAAGCCACAAAACCACTTCGTCTAGGCCTAAGATGCCTCTTGACCTATCTGGGCACAAATTCTAAGGCCCTTGACCCTCTTCTAGGGTTGTGGTCCTTCCTCTGCACAAAAAAAATCCTACTCCATACTTCCTGCAACTACTAATCTAGCCCTCTTCCAACCACGACTATATTTGTCTAGATTGTAGCTCATCTACAGGTAACCCTAAGACACTTTGGCTTGCCTTGTTCACACTCTTTTTCACTTGCGAAATCCGCAACCTTGTTACAAATACCCTGGGCACAGTGCAACCTAATCCTTTAGGCTTGCGATCCTTCCCCAAGGTTGTAACCTCTTCACAGAACTCATAAATACATTTTGACCAACCTTGACTCACTCCCTTGCTTGGACATAATCCTACTTAGCCTTGCTTGGATGCTACTTGGTTTCTTCAAGACAAATAAACTTTCCCAAACTTGGCCTCCTTAAGACGGGCTTGTTCTCTTGCATAAGTAAAGTCACATTTCATTGTTGACATTGATGATTACTCTTTTAACAAGGATCTGATACCATGTTGAATTTTCTACAATATACACAATATAAACCATTCTTCTAGTCTGATAATTACTACCTAATGATGTTTAATAATTTATCTTTATGTCACTAATTTCATTGGGAAATTATACACATAAAATATCAATAATAATGCAACAAAAATAGTCAGATCATAAGATCCATGCACAATAGAGAAAAAAAATTTCCTTGGGAAACCCAAACTTGGGAGAAAACCCAACAACTCTTCTTCTAGGAGAAATTATTCTTTAGCAAGGTTTGCAATTCTAATTTGTCTAAAAATATGTGCCAAAAAATAAGTACAAACATTAGTCAATTCGTCCTCTATTTTCTCCTCTGTGTATCTTCTATAGAAGAGAGATGATCATACGAATTGGTCAAATGAAGATGTCACATTTTATATCTATCTATCTATCTATCTATATATAAGATGAATGGGTGCTTTTACCCCAAGCGACATGTCCCTTCATGAGTTGGGTTGACTTCTCCATTTTGAGCCTACATGAAGCCCAATAAAAAATTGAATTTTTATTTTTATTTTCATAAATCTTCGAGGCTGACTTAGGAGGCCTCTTGGTATATGTGAATACCTCTCGTCGTTGTACAAAAATCAACAAGGAACACAACTATGTGTTAGTTTTTGTAGCATCAAAGGTGTTCTAGTTTCGAAACTTTGTGGAGAGGCTAAAACACATGAGTTTTTCATAACCTAGAAATCATTTCTGGAAATTCCACCTAGAAGTATCTCCATTAGATTATAGCCTATTTTTAAATATTTCCTAAGTCTAAGCTTAGGAAAATGGGTTAATTAATCATAATTAATTGAGATAAGGTGCAAATCATCTAGAAACTCACATAGATCGACAAGGAAATAGTCTTAGCCACCGATTATGATTTAATCTTGGCCCTTGGAGGTCCAACATAAGATTATAAGAAGTCGATGGGTAGATGGAGAACATACAGTTGAGGTTGATTTCCTTGGGCAATTCAATTTTCCAGAGAGCAACAACAGTTGTCGAAAGAGTTCGAGTCAGAGAAGGGAATCAAAGACAAAGAGGGTCAGGGATAGTGAGGTAGGAGGAAGATTTCTAGATCCAGTGAGTAATTTGCAGAGAGGCCAGGATTTTCTCCAGGAGGTTGCACAGAGGCAACGTAGAAGTCTCAAAAGACAATTCAATTTTGTTGAGGTGAAGCTGGTTTTCAGTTCCAGAGGCCGGAAAGCATTTCTAGAGTGCCAGAGAGATAGTTCCCCAATCAGCAGCAGGCGATACGACTTGATTTGCATTTGTTCCAAGCTAAGTGTGTAACAAACCGTGTAGGGGTGACGCAGAAGTTGCATAAGCCAAGTTGGACGACTAGATTTTCAGGGGTAGTCAAGTGTTTGGATTTCTCGAAGAGAGGTTATTTTTTCTTAGATAATTTTTGTCAGTATTTTATCTGCAAGATTGCTAGTTTTTGACATCCAGATTGTAATCAGAATATTTCACTACTGCTTAATAATATAAAACCCTCAAAAGTTGCACCAGTTTTCCCAAGTTGGGTTTTTCCGGGGACTTTTGTCCAAAAATAAGTGTGACAATTTTTATGTGTGTGTGCTAGCATATTTCTCAGATTCTAGTTTATCTTTTGAAAAATTTAATTGGTGAAAAGTGAGGTAGATAATTATTTGTTGTTTGTATGGGAAAATAAACTGTTAATTAATTTACAGTTAGAAGAATAAATTCTAGTTGCTGCAATAGTTGAAAATTTCACATGGTATCAAAAGCGATTTTGATGAGACACGAAGCTTAGAAGCGAAAGCAAAAGAATTCATTATTTAGAGGGATAAACAGGATGATTTATTGGGGGTTGCGTAGAACCTAACCAGATAATTCGAATTGTTGGGAAAATCGTTTTTTCGTGCAGGTTGGCAGAAAAATAAGGTTTGTCAGATTCAATGATTCCAGCAGGTAGCTATTTTCGCTGGCCAAATTACTTGTTTGGGCACAAAAGGATTCTACAGCAACTTGCAGTAGCAGAATTAATGTTGGTTGATGAGAACGAGCACACATAGAGAGAATTTCTCTCAGAGGGTTTCTAAACTAGATATCTGTTTTTTTCCCAGTTGCAGTTGGCAGTTTTTCTCACTCCAGAAGGGAGTGCGAATAGCAAATTCGATAGCCAAGTAGAGGAAGAGAGATATTTTTGAACATATCTAGAGATGGCCACAACTAGGCTCAAATATCAGGATAGGTTGGAGGGAGCCTCCAACTACGAAATTTGGAAGGCTAGGATGTCCTTCCTCCTAGATGAATATGGCCTGAAGACCTACGCAGAGAATGTGGTGGCAGTACCCCAGGATCGAGATCAACTGAAGGAGTACATGAAAGAGATGGCGAAGGAGAAGTAGTTGATCTTGAAAGGAGTTCGAGATCATATAGTCTCACATGTGGAAAACAAAGGAATGACCAATGAGATGTGGGATGCTCTCTCCTGGCTATATCAGAGTATTCCAAGCAACGAAAGATGTTTCTACTGGAGAAGCTAAGGAGCATCAAGATGCAGAAAGGAGAAAGCGTAGATGCCTTCCTCACCATGATTTAGGAGGTCCGTGATAAGCTTGCAGTGATTGGGGAGGCACCTCAACCGAATGAGCTTGTTCATTTGGCACTGAACAATGTCTCAGAGGAGTGGCAAGTGTTTTTCCAAAGTATCTTGGGAAAAGACACATTGCCTAAATGGGACAAGATGTGGTCAGACCTATAGCAGAAGGATTTGAGGTGAGCTTTGTTGAAGAGCATCATCAATGGAAGCAACAACAAGGGCATGAAGGGTGATAAGGAAGAGGATAGCTTGGCCCTAACATCAAAGGGTCAAGAGGAGAAGAAGAAGAAGGACCTATCTAAGGTCAAGTGCTTTAGGTGCGGCGAGTTTGACCACTACAACGTGTCCTCTTAGGAAGAAGGACAAGCAGGAGAAGCAGGACTAGGCGACAACATCCGCAAAGATAGACAAGTTGTCCTCGAGGATGGAGGAAGCTTTTGCCATGTTTGTAGCTATACCTCCAGGATGGAGGTGGGGCGATATGGAGTTATAGTCCTAGAGTTGCAAATATTGAGCATGGTCCATTGAGGTGTCCTCCTCATGGATCATTAACTTACTACATGGGCCCACATTATTTAGTAGTAGGATGGATTAGTGTCAGTGATGCAGTCAGAATACCCGAGTGACAGCTGCTGACCAGTTGCAGTCAGGTATTGAGGAGCACAGAGCAGTGTTGACATCAGAGCAGGAGGCTCAGTAGTAGAGTCAACATCAATGCAAAATCCTCAGTGGACAGTGCAGAGGCTAGTAGCAGTCAGAACTCAAGAGACAAATGTAGCATAGAGGCAAAATTATTCAGTATTTTGGATGCTTCTCAGTTGCAACAACAACATTTGAGAGGGAGTGCAGTGCAAATGCAGGGTTGGTAGCAGCATAACAGTGTCAACAATAGCACAAATGCAACATTAGAGTTGCACAATAGTTGGTGGGTTGTGGCAGTCAGTCGCAGTGGCCATACATCAACAACGTGACAGAGGGTGATACAAAGAAAGGGTGTTGTAGCAGTAGTGCAGCACTAGAACACATTTCTTGCTAAGAGGGAGTGTTAGTTTTTGTAGCATCAAAGGTGTTCTAGTCTCAAAAGTTTGTGGAGAGGCTAAAACACAGGAGTTCTCCATAATCCAGAAATCGTTTCTGGAAATCCCACCTAGAAGGGTCTCAATTAAATTATTAGCTTATTTTAAAATATTTCCTAAGTCTAAACTTAGGAAAAAGGGTTAATTAATCAAAATTAATTGAGATAAAGTGTGAATCATATAGAAACTCACAGAGATCGACAAGGAAATAATCTTAGCCATTGATTAAGATTCAATCTTGGTCATTGGAGGTCCAACATAAGATTATAAGAAGAAGTCGATGGGTAATGGAGAACATACAGTTGAGATCGATTTCCTTGGGTAGTTTGATTTTCTAGAGAGCGGCAATAGTTGCCGGAAGAGTTATAGCGAGAGAAGAGAAGTATAAACTGAGAGGGGTAGGGATAGTGAAGTCGGAGGAAGCTTTTCTAGATCTGGTGAGTACTATGCCAATAGGCTGAGATTTTCTCCAGGTGGCTATGTAGAGGCAGTGCAAAAGCCTCAAAAGGAAATTCGATTTTGCTGAGGTGGAGCTGGTTTTCAGTTCTAGAGGCCGGAAACTGTTTCCAGAGTGTTAGAGACAATTTCTCAATCAACAACAGCCATGACGACTTGATTTGTAGTTGTCCCGGGCTAAGCGTGTAGTAGACTGCAAAGGGGTGAGGCAGAAGTTGTGCATACCAAGTTGGACGACTAGCTTTTCAAGGGCAATCAACTGTCGGGATTGCTTGGAGAGGGTAATTTCCCTCAGATAATTTTTTCCAATATTTTCTTTGCAAGATTGCCAATTTTCAACATCTAGATTATACTAATATTATTTCACTGCTGCTTAATAATAGAAAACCCTGAGTTGTTGCACCGATTTTCCGAAGTTGGGTTTTTCCGAGGACTTCTGTCCAAAAATAAGTGTCAATTTTTATGTGTGTGTGCTAACATATTACGCAGGTTCCAGTTTATCTTTTGCAGAATTTAATTTGGTAAAATTGCAGTAGAGAATTATTTGTTGTTTGTATGGGAAAATAAATTGTTAATTAATTTACAATTAGAAGAATAATTTCCAGTTGCTGCAATAGTTGAAAATTTTGCACTATGTATATGAACTAAGAAAAGAACAAATTTCCATCATTCATTGCAACCTCATATATCAAAATTTGATCTTCATACAATGCATTCTAGTTTTCTATAATGGCAATAGATTATTCACAAGTTTGAATTTCTAATATGGTGGAATATTTATATCATTGAAAGAGGTCATGATAGATATTTGTTGAAGGAACTACTTATAAACGAAAATGGTGAGGAAACTTAATTGCTTTACATGTTTGGAGACAGCCACGAGTCTAGTATTTATGAAGTAGGTCTTCAGATGATGTGAAGTGCCTTGTAGGGGTTGTATGGAAGGCAAAACATTGAGGTGGATAGTAGGACCTATGATTGGAGCGAATATGTTGTAGCATTGTTCGCAGCTGATATTTGTTATGATGGTGGGCATTTATGAGAAGTTGCACTTCAGCTCTGTGGCCTCTCGAACCTTGTAGTCAAAATTTGTTGAACTCAAAGACAAAATATTAGAAGTAGAAGCTTTGCACTTTGAAATTGTGGGTGGGGGTAATAAAAGATACACATATACACACATTTGCTCTTGATGATGATATAGATGTTTTTCAAATTTGATTATTGGAATGGCCTAGCCATATAAGTTAAATGGCTAATGAATGAGGATAGGATTACAATATAGATGTAAGTAAGAAAGACAATTGTGGCAACAAAGTTGCCAAGATTTCAAAATTTAGGTTTGGAAGTCAACTACATGACAATTTTTTTTTTTTAATAAAACAAATAATCACAAATTCTCATTTATAAAATGCAAGTAACTTAATAAATTTAATCACAAACTTTCATTAAATGGCGATGGCAAAGAATATTCTTTTTGAATCTTGAACATACACGTAATATTTGAAAAAGAAATAAAAATCTCTAAAATCTAGCACCCTCTTTCCAATATAGACATGCCTATTGACATAACAAGTGACAAGGACTATTTGCTAGCAGATCGAAAAGGCCTAATTTTTTAATATCTAGTGCTTTAAAGCTCTTGTAAATAGAAACCCATAAGCAGATACTAAGCAATGCAATACTATGAAAAGAAAGTGAAACATTTTAGGAACACAAAGCAAGAAAACATGTAGATGAATAAAGATGAAGAGAAACTTAGAGGCATAAACTAAGATATGTTTGAGGTATTGTAAGCATAAACACTACACAACAAACACAATGGAGGAGGTAACCATACAATTGATAAAAGTTCACATGGATTTCATGCAATTTATTAATTATCACATTGTGACCTTTGGGGACTCAAAAATGAAGTTAATGCAAAGGATGGTCAATTGTGAATTTCAAATTTTCATGTTGGTAATAGATGTTAACCTGAAGAGTTATGAATATTATAAATTAATTATGTAACTATGCTAGCAACATGAAATATGAATGGCACTCTACTCAATGCTTTAAATAGTGGATAAATATTAGATCCCATTAGCTTCAAATCTATAGTGTCTACAATGATCGAATGTTTTGTGGGACAACCTTGAGCCTTCTATCACATTAATGCCTTGCGGTGTTTTACTCCGAGGACTCAAAAGAGTTGTTAATGCAAAGTGTTGAAAGTGTTGAAAATTGTGACTTCCAAGGATTCAAAGTTGGTAGTAGATGTTAATGCAAAAGGCTACAAATATTTGAAATTAATTGTGGAAGCAACATGAAATATGAGTGGCAAATTGTTTGATGTTTTAAATGACAGTGATAAATATCAAATTCCTTTAAATATTAGTGAACAAATATTAAATCCTAGCACTTTTATATCTATAAGATCCACAAAGGTTTGAATGTATCATGGGGCAGCCTTGAGTGTGATGCTATGTGGTGTTTTAAGAAAATAATAGTATTTTGGATTGAAAATGTGAATTTGGGTAGTATTTTTCTTGATTTTTTTGATGATTTAGTTTTTAGTTTTTAGTTTTTTCTCAACATTTTTATGGTTAGCAATCATTTTTTTTTGATAGAAAAGTATAGTATTACACTGAATTATTTTTCCATAAAATTTTCTATTAGTTTTAGTTTTCCCAATACTTATTAACCATAAAACATTAATTCCAAAAATTCATATGAATATTATTAAATAAAAATGGTTATATCAACATTATTAACTAATCAAAATATAATTTTACAAATTTTAAAAATTCAAAAAGATTTTAATCAATAAAATAAACTCAATTAATTAAAAAAATTCACAAACACCATAAAATCAATATCAACTCATTTAAAGAAAATATGTTAAAAAATGAGATTCAAACCCAACTAAAGAGAATAACAAAATTTCCTTCAACTGCTTAAATTACATGCAATTAATAACATAACACTTTTCTCTATTAAAAATATATATTTTAAAATAATAGAACAAGATAATCAAGCACATTCAAAATCATATGTTAATTTTACTTGTACTATACATACTCGTTTTGTCTATTTGCCACATTATAAATTATAATATTACACATTTATCAATCACATAAACATCAATTACAAACATGATGATGCAAATTACAAATTATAATATTACACATCTATCAATCACATAAACATCAATTACAAATATGATGATGTGAATTACAATACTATAGACATTGTCTTCAATTAACATTTAAAATAATAAAACAAAAGAATCAAACACATTAAAAAAACAGTTGTATTTTTAATTTTATTTATACTTTACATACTCACTTTGTCTATTTGCCACATTATAAATTATAATATTACACATTTATCAATCACACAAACATGAACTACAAACATGATAATATTACACATTTATCAATCACACGAACATCAATTACAAACATGATGATGTGAATTACAATACTATCGACATTGTGGTGTGAATTACAATAGTACATATGTATGGGCATGGTGTTATCTAATACATGATTACTTTGTTTTCCTAACTTTTTCCCAATTCCTCCCCGATGGGGTGTGATCTACAAACAAAATGAAAATCTTTTTGAGGGCACGTGTTCAATACATTTGTTAGCCTCTGGAAATGGTGGTGTACTTGGGCCTTACACCCAACGTCTCTTCATTATAAATGCAGGGTTGTAGTTATGGGGTGACAGAAGCATGTTAATATTACACATTTATCAATCACACAAACATCAATTACAAACATGATGATGTGAATTACAATACTATCGACATTGTGGTGTGAATTACAATAGTACATATGTATGGGCATGGTGTTATCTAATACATGATTACTTTGTTTTCCTAACTTTTTCCCAATTCCTTCCTGATGGGGTGTGATCTACAAACAAAATGAAAATCTTTTTGAGGGCGCGTGTTCAGTACATTTGTTCGCCTCTGGACATGGTGGTGTACTTGGGCCTTACACCCAACGTCTCTTCATTATAAATGCAGGGTTGTAGTTATGGGGTGGCAGAAGCATGTTAATATTACACATTTATCAATCACACAAACATCAATTACAAACATGATGATGTGAATTACAATACTATCGACATTGTGGTGTGAATTACAATAGTACATATGTATGGGCATGGTGTTATCTAATACATGATTACTTTGTTTTCCTAACTTTTTCCCAATTCCTCCCCGATGGGGTGTGATCTACAAACAAAATGAAAATCTTTTTTTGAGGGCGCGTGTTTAGTACATTTGTTAGCCTCTGGACATGGTGGTGTACTTGGGCCTTAACGTCTCTGCATTTACTCTGTTTTCCTAACTTTTTACCAATTCCTCCCCGATGGGGTGTGATCTACAAACAAAATGGAAATCTTTTTGAGGATGCATGTTCAGTGCATTTGTTAACCTCTGGACATGGTGGTGTACTTGGGCCTTACACCCACGTCTCTTCCCAATTCCTCCCTGATGGGGTGTGATCTACGAACAAAATGAAAATCTTTTTTTGAGAGTGCGTGTTCAGTGCATTTGTTAGCCTCTAGACATGGTGGTGTACTTGGGCCTTACACCCAACGTCTCTTGGACATGGTGGTGTACTTAGCCCTTACACCCAACGTCTTCTTCATTACTAAATGCATGGACATGGTGGTGTACTTACGCCCATTGACACCCTTAACGTCTCTTTGGACAGTGGTGGTCAGTACTTAGCCCTTACACCCAACGTCTCTTCATTATAAATGCATGGACATGGTGGTGTACTTAGCCCTTATGGACATGGTGGTGTACTTAGCCCTTACACCCAACGTCTCTTCATTATAAATGCATGGACATGGTGGTGTACTTGGCCCTTACACCCAAGGTCTCTTGGACATGGTGGTGTACTTAGCCCTTACACCCAACGTCTCTTCATTATAAATGCAGGGTTGTAGTTATGGGGTGGCAGAAGCATGTCAAGGAAGGTAGCCTCACCCTCCCGCTCCAAGATTCAAGTTGCAGTGAGGTCTGTTAATTCTCGTTTGGTAATTACTCAATTGGGGTTCTGTTATACAATGATGTCTTTTTGTCTTACTTTTTTAATGTGGGAGAAAGGTTGGGGGTGTTCTTCATTTTATATCTCCACGTCACAAAGAACATACATGTCTTCGAATTGGTGGCGGTATACTCCAATTGGCTTGTCTTGGAAAACAAATTTATAGCTGTGGAGGATGTTAAACACATCCTATGAAACATCAGGTACTGTCTCAATGATATTGACTCCCGTCTGAGTCGTTTGGAGGGTTATCTGGTGATAGAACCAGGTTCAGGGGATCTCACAGACCCGTTCGACGATTCTACAGATCCTTCAATTGAGAGTACATTGGAACTTACTGTTATCTCATTAGACTAAGCTTCACATTTCTTATCAGTTTTGGCCTTATTTTGTGATGATCGTTTTAATGTTACTGGTCCTTGTCTTGCTCTCGTCGACAGGCAATTGAAGGCATACTGGTTCTTTTGGTCATGCAATAGTTTTTGGCGTGATTAGGGCTCTACAGTGTTTTTTTCTTGAAGTTTATGTTTGTTCAGGGGTGCTCACAAATGGCAGGGTCCTAACGGTCTGCGCAATTCTGCCAGTTTTATGCTCCGCTTACAACAAATTTTGTGGCAAATTCCTTTTCCAAAAGCAAATCTCTTGTGATCACTACCCCATCCAAGGCTTCTATTGTGCTTTCCATCTGTGGAACTTTAGTGTTGTTGTCGTCGCTGCATTGTGTGCTAAGATACACTACTGTTGGATGAGTCCTTATTGTATGACTTGGCATATAGCTATCTTTATGCATGGTTTGTTAGTTGTTTTGGTCATTGATGCGCCTTACATCTGGGTTCTGTTTATGTATCTATGTATGCCTTGATCTATGATCAATGGAGTTTTGATTCTTAATCGTGCTTGAAGGGAGCAGTTTAACTCTCAATATATTTGGAGGTGATTCATGTTTCTCTAATTTAGAACTTAAACTTTAGATAGCTTTGTGTATCTATGTATTCAAAATATAATTTTTTTTCAAAATAGTACAAAATTCACTGGTTAAAAAAAAAAACCAAACAAAATAAACAAAATAAACAAAACAAACAAACAAACAAACAAACAAAACATTTTCCTAATTCCACTTTAAATATTTCACTCACTTCTTTTTTTCAATTATATAAACATTAGTATTATCCACAATATGGTTCATTCTTTGTTATTGTTTGTAAATATAAAAATTAATACTATATGTGAGTTACAAATTATGTGTACATTTTACTTAATTATTATCATTATTTTTCATTTTACTTTTTTATGATAAAAAATCATGTTACAAACACTCACATGTGTAAAACATTATGTGTGCACTTTATTTATCTATTATCATGATCTTTTATTCTAATTTATATGTTGAAAGTTTTATGTTTCCAATATTTATTCTGCTTGGATGTGCTTTACAACTTAGTATGAGGGAGATATTGTCAAGTCAGGCTACATTTAAAAATAATAAAATAATATTTTCAATGACAAATTTTAAAAAATAGTAATAACAAAAAAAATTAATGTCAACACTAAATAAAATACTCTAATTTCCACCTTAATTTTAAGTCCACTCTATGTAGAGATTAATTAATTGAAAGTAAAGGGGAAAATATTACTTTTAATATTAAAGAGATATGTAATTCCTTAACTACTTTATATGAAATTAATAAATGTCATGTAAAAATAATATAATTAATATTACATAATATACAATTCATTCTAACCCGGATGCGGGTGTTTGTCATGCGAGTACATGATATTTTAGCTTGCCACGCGGGGGTGCGACGGGTAGCTGGTTCTTCATCAATCGAGGCATCTTCAATGCAAGCCTTTAAACGCCTGCCGCCGGAAGGCATAAACATTCATTACCCCTCATCAATGAATCGCTTGCCGGACAGCTACCCTTTACGCTTCAAAATGAAGAAGCAGTATGAGTAGTCATTCGACTGCGAGCCGGCTCAGACGCTGGTTGAAGAGAGATTCCGAGAGCCAAGCCGGAAATTAGCCCTGTTTTTAGTTTGTCTGCTCCTGAGTGTATTGGCCAGTGAGGGAGAAAGCTCAAGAAGGCACGACAGAAGAGGCAATCCAAAGCTTCTTGCTTGGTGTGCGATTCAGGATTTCACTGGGCTGCATTACACCTCGACTCACTGGTTAATTGGAATGGCGCCAAGGTATAGAGCATCCTCTCGTCGAGGAGGCCAACGAAGCGGAGCCGGAAGGAAGGGAAATCGCAGTCCAATGCGTATTTCCCCACTGAATCGTGTGTCCCCTCCCTCCATAGGATCAGAGGACTCAGGGCAATCAATTGGCAATCGAGTTCAGACGACGAGATTTCATTATCGGCGCAGCACCAACCGACCTGCAATCTCGGCTCTGGTCACTATTATCTTCGAGGAAGAAGATGGAGTAGAGAATTCATCCAAGGAGCAATTGCCAGGCAGCTCAGCTATCTCTTCGCCAAGCGGGCAAGGGGGTGACAATTCATATGTCCCCTCTTCCCCCAGCAATATGGTTGAGGAAAGCTCGCCAGCGCCAACTGAGGAGCAAGAAGAAGCCAAAACGGAAATCGGTGGCATTATGGGCCTGAATGAGCCAGTAACGACTCCAGAACAGCCAAGAAGCACTCAGGCTCAGGCAGGAGCCACCACCTCTGCCACTCCTGCTCATGGCGAGCCCAAGCTGCCTGATTTCCAGCATGCCAACACCTTATATCCCATTCTGCCTCCTGGAATGCGGCTGGAGGATGTTCCAGAGGGAATGGAGATAACATGGGTACCTCTGGACAAGCTCACAGACTATCAGCCGGACAATGACAATTGAACGCGCCCCTGCGAGTTTTTTGAAGGTATGTGGACAAACTGCTGGAAAAATCCTAATATTACAATAGTCGAGTTTTGTGATTTTGTCTGGTCCGGGACGTGTTTATGCTTGTCGGAGCTTGCTCAGCGGGGTGGGGAATTCTGCTATTTTGTTTCTGTTCGGTCAGCTGCAACAAGTTGGATAGGGTCGGGTAGCAGTTTTGGTCGTGGCTGCACAGTCATTTTGGGAGCAGTTCAGCGCCCCAACCTGGACATGGTAGCCGGTTTAAAAGATTGCGTAACTCAGGGATTACAGTCTATGTTCTATCTCCTATGTTATGAACCACATTTTTGTAATGTTTTCACTGTAAGAGGCTCAAGCCTTAATGGCAAAGCCAGTCTGGATGTCAGGTTGATAGAGAGCTGCACAGTCTCTTGGCGCTCTCAGAGGTCTCGCCCTCTTGTAAATATTTTTTCTTTTTAATATAAATTAGCTTAGCCTTTGCGTAGAAAAAAAAAATATACAATTCATTCTATATTTTGTGGGCATGTAATATTTAAAATAAAAATATATTCATAACCAAAAAAATATTTTACTTTTAGCCATAAAATATTTCAATGTCTATATTAATAACATAGTTTTTGTCAAGTTTTTTTTCCTCTTTCATTCTTATATTTTGCTTTTCTTTATCAGAACTATCATATATGTGTAATTTAGTGTATCCTTAATATGCAATTGAAATATAACAATTAAAAAAAATTAATAACAAAAAAATGTTGAATATTCTTAGTGAGAGAATTCTTATTCCATCAATAGTTTTTTTTAAGGTATTCATACTTCATTTTTTTAATATGGAATTGATATGCAACATTTTAAATATTAATAAAATTACAATTATATATCATATCTATATATATATATATATATTATAAATATTTATATATACTATATATATATATTATATAGCCCCAGGGTGAGCTTAGTTGGTCGAGTTCCGTTGCGAAGTGCCTCGCTAGTTGGGAGGTCACGGGGTCAAATCTCCTCGACACCCCTTGGGGTTAGGCCCTACTTGTTTTGGCTGACGTGTAGATCCCTTCGGGTTGATCTGCTTGGATTTTTGTCGTGGATGTAGTGGCCACCCAATGTCCGTGAACCACCCTTATATATATATATAATATATAATTAATGTTATGTGTGGTCAAAAACAATGAGAGAAAGAGAGTCTTATGGTATATATGTTTTCTATTTCAAAAATATGATTGGGGCATGTTATTACATTGTAATGTGTAGAAATGTGAATCATAAATAAAATATTTCGAATTTCATCTTATATACATATAAAACTTCTTTATTAGTTAAAAAGTTTAATATTGATTTTATATATACAAAGAGAGAATTTTTATTCCATTAATAGTTTTTTTTTTGTTGGAAAATTGTAATTTATTTTCTTTTTTTTAAATATAGAGTTGACATGTAACATTTTAATTATATATATATATATATATATATATATATATATATATATATATATATATATATATATATATATAGTCCACAGGGTCTTAGATAGAGTGATCGGGTGCTTGGTTAAGACACTCTTTGATGTGAAGTCATCGGTTCAATCCCCGCCCCGATCATGGTGATATATTGGACATGATAAAGATGTAGTCCTGCTAATAACATTTTTTTTAATAAAAAAGTAATTTGAGAAAGAGAAAGAATGTGTGTCTTATGAATATATGTTTTCTATTTAGAAAAATGATTAGAAGATGTACTAACATTTTATTGTGTAGAATGTAAATCATAAATAAATTATTGCAATGTCAACTATGTAGATATTTTATAAAACAAAGGAAATATCTATAACATTTTATTAGTCATATATAAAGGGAAAAATTTTATTCTATTAATAAGTTTTTTTTGGGAAATTTGTAATTAATTCATTTTTTAAATATGGAGTTGACATGTAATATTTTAATATTAAGAAGAGAGAGAGAGAGTTCTATGGATATATGTTTTCTATTTCCAAAAACGATTGGGGCATGCATCAATGTTTTAATATGTAGAATGTGAATAATAAATACAATATTTTAACATCTTGGTCATATATATGTGTGTGTGTGTTATATTAAAAATAATAATATAGATTTTATATATATGAAAAGAGAAATAATTCTTATTTAATTAATAGGTTTTTTAGGGATATTTGTAATTCATTTTTAAATGGAGTTCACATATAACATTTAAAATATTTACACACATATATTATTTTATTAGATAAAAAAAATTAATATAGATTTTGTATATATGAAAAGAGAAATAATTCCTATTTATTTAATAGGGTTTTTAGGGAGATTTGTAATTCATTTATTTTTTAAATGGAGTTGACATGGAACATTTTAAATATTTTCTCTCACACAAAGACATATAGATAAAATAAACAAATGACATTTAAAAAAATATGTATTACAAAAATAATTTTATATATAGAGAGTTTTATGGATATATGCTTCCTACTTCCAAATATGATTAGGGCATGTATTTACATTTTAATGTCTATACTGTGAATAATAAATGAATTATTTCAATCTCAACTATATATGTATATAGCTAGTTAAAACAATTTATTACTGTGTTGCTCAAGAGTCAACATAGGTCCATCTTAACTTAGAATCTACCAAGAGCAATCAAATAGTTGGACATGCAACATTTCTTTAACTTTTGCAATCAAAAAATGGTTTGCATCTTTAGATATTTTATCCTTCTTAGGCCCTTGTATATATTAATTACAGGGTTCCAATTTTTTTTCATGGCATTTGATTGGCGTGTTTAATTTATTTAAAATAATTGATCTTTTTTTGTTATTGTTATTTTTTCCAATTTCTTCTAGTGTGTAGGCACACAATCAGAACCATTCACTTAACTCAACATACTCGTAAAATCACTTGAATCACAAATTCATTGAGCATAAAATGTAACATGGCACTCAACCATACACTCTAATTGAAGGATCCAAAGTAAATTCATGTATGACATTTGGGTTTGGTCGTCATCTTAAGATCAAAATCTCCTCTACATTCATCTAATTTCATTGATCCCTTGTATTATTGTTACCTACACACCCACATAACAATTCATACATACCCACACAACAATTTATAGTGTTAAATCGACAACCAAAATTGAACAATTGCAACTACATGCTAGCACCACCACATCTCAGGGATTAAGGGAATGTAAGAACAAAGGACATAAAACATAACATAAAGAAATAAACAAAAGAGTAATTACACTCCAATATGATGGATGGTGTCTAAAGACACCATTACAACACCTAAGCATAGTGCATTGTGATTAAAACATCACAATGCATGATTTGATAATCGAATTCAACACAATATTCTATCCATAGAGTTCTTTATTTATAATGTAGAAATCTAACCAACTTTCTTGAATTATGGAAGATTCGATCTGCAAATGAGCATAGGCAGTTCCAACCATTTCTATGAAATTCATGTTATTTCATCGACCAATTGACTATTCTAGTTGACACAATTCTTGTCAGCTAATCAACTTCCTCAATTGACCCGAACCTCTAGTTGATTCCTTTGACCACTAAATTGGTGGTCCCACTAGTTAACCACTCAACTAAGTATCTACTAGTAAGTTACTCAACCATTTTTTTAACCATTCAATTGACTTCTTTGCTAGTTAACCACTTAATTTCATGTTTCCTCTTAGTCGATCCTTTAACTGTTTGTCTTCAAAAAATCTAGAGATGTGATGACCCAACATAATATTATATTCCAACACCCCCTCTCCCCCATCAAAACAACATTCTAGAGGTTTAAGAGGTGATATTATGTCAACAGGACACTTCCCCCAATAATTGTAGCTCCCTAAATCCCTAAAATATCACATAGCTTAATGAACTTGGATTTGAACACTGAAGTTGTTCAGATATCAATAATTTGATAATCTATTTTGCAATAGTAAAGAGTAACGATCTTCTCTTGAACCAAGTATTGTAAGTAGTGAGCATGAAGTTTGACATGTTCCATCCTATTGTGTGCAACAAGATTGCAACAACCTAAATTGCACTATGATTATCACAATAGGTAACAGTCGAGGCTTCGACAGGAAACCCAATCTCTCCAAGGAGTTGATGAATCTAAAGTATCTCCATCCCTACATTATTAGTTCCATGATATTTGAATTACATAGTCAATAAAGAGACTGCATGTTTGTTGTACAACCAAATTAGGGGTCTAGAACTAAGGTAAAACACAGACAAAATTTAATTTTCTATCATCATCATTGCCTACCCAGTCAAAGTTGGTGAATTCAACCAACAAATTTGAACTTTGATAGTATTTAATGCCAAAATGAGAGGATCCACTAATGTAATGAACAATGTGCTTTACTATTTTCTAGTGGATTTCCTACATATCCTACATAAATCAGGAAAGCACACTAATAGTGAAGGAAATTTTAGGTTGAGTATTGTTTAAATAAATAAGGCTATCAACTAACCATTGATAATGGGTAGCATCGAATTTTGGAGATTTCCACTGTTTAGTCAATTTGATACCCGACTAAAGGTTTGTAGCACATGGCTTATAATTATTCATCTTAAGTCGTCTCAATAAGCCCAATACATATTTATATTGAGAGAGGAAGAGACCATCATACAAAGGTAAAACTTGAAGACCAAGAAAGAAATGTAGAATATAAAGGTCGGCCATCTCAAAGGTGTCAGCAAATTGATTCTTTGATCTAAGAATTTAATTAATATTATTTCCAACTATGACCAAAACACCCAACATGTATACCAATAATGAAAATATCACCCTTAATATGTAATACATAAAGCATGTGATTAGATTCACAACGCTTGAACCCAAGATTGAGAAATAACCAATCAATCTTAACATACCAAGCCTAAGGGGCTTGCTTCAAACCATATAATGAATTTTACAGTCAACATACAAAATTGGTTTTTTTCACAAAACTAGGGGGTTGTTCCATGTGTATTTCTTCAAATAAGTAACCATGGAGAAAGGCATTCTTAACATCCATCTGATGAATTTTCCATCCAAAAGAAGTAACAAGGGAAATAATCAATCAAATTTAATTCATCTTTGCAACATGGGAAATGTTTTGGTGTAGGATGCCTTATTGTTGTGAAAATACTTTTGTGACCAAATAAGCTTTATGATGCTCAAAAACACCTTCAAAAGTGAATTTGGTCTTGTATACCCATCAACATTTCACAATGTTCTTCCCTCGTGGTTGAGAAACTAAGTCCCAAGTGTGATTCTTCAAAATAGAATCCATCTAAGCCTACATAGCATATTCCCGTTCAAGTTGCACCTGATCATCAATATTGGAATATGGATTAGAAATATCATGAAAACAAGCCATTAGAGAAATACTGGCATGCAACTTTTTCAGGTTGTGGAGACATCATGAACATCATGTCCAATGGCTTCAATTGTTTTAGTAGCCCACCGAGGTAAATGAGAAGTTAGTGAATTGATATTTACTTCAAGAATCCAATAATGTGAAGTTATAGTTTCAGTTTCATATGATCAATGGCTAGTTAATTTAGGAACAATAGTTTATTGAGCAGTGGAGATGCTGAAGAAAGTGAACAATTGATGCATTATTTGCAACATTATCAAAGGGATCATTCTGCAACAATCTAGAGGAAGAATTCAACAAATAAATCCATATGACTTCTCATGATTTGAATTGGATCAGTGTATTCTATATCATCCATATCAATGCATTTAGAGTGGAAAAAGTGGAGGAATCATCTCATGGGACCGTTTTTACCGGTGGGACCCAGTTTTGCGAAATGGGGTCTGAAACCTTCCGAGAGCATTTTGAGGCATCAAATGATGTTTTTTAGGGGTAAATTTTTTATTCTTTGGCGCAACATATTTTGATGCTATTCTACACATAGGGACCTTTCCAACGACGCAAGAAGCATGTCAATCAGAGTCTGTATGCAGAGGTTACGCCACTCAGAAGTTGACCTTCCTGTTTTCACACTGATAGTTTGGGAGGATGCCACATCAGCCCCCTTTATTCATGGAAAAGAGGCTAGCCACATGTTTGTGATGTAAAAGAGTCTATTTTGTAACTCTAGTTAAGAGTTGATTTAGTCAAACTTAACTACTATTAGGTTATCGGGTTGTGTTATAACCGAGCCACTAGGAGGAAGAGGCATTCCATTCTTTCGAGAGCATTTTGTTCCATAACTGAGCAAAGATATCCAGAAGAGATAGGAGGTAGAGCACATAGAGAGGATCTATGCACTGTAGCAGCCCATAGGCCACATACATTACTTCTTTGTACCTGTAGCCATATTTCCAGACAGAGAAAAAGGGCGAATTGACCTCATCTTCTAGCTGGGTTTTCTCCTAAAAGGGTTTCCCATAAATCATATCTTGTGTCTTATATGTGTGTGAGCTTATTTTTTCATTCTTTACTTTTTTGCATAATTTATATTCACATGCATGCACTAATTACAATTAAATCGATAGAGCTTAAAGTTTAATACATTGTAATAGTGTAAAATTTTAGTATTTTAATATATTATTATCATATCTGTTGTGATGAACCATCCAGTGGAATATCCACAGAAGTTTACAGATCATCTCATGAAAGAATATAATTCTCTTGGTAATAATTTATTTTTTGAAAGGACCAAATAATCGATAGGATTTAGACTCTTCAAAGTAACCCATTATGATACATGCATGGCCCTTTGCATCTAATTTATTTCTACGATCATCGGAGATATGTTCCCAAATAATAGATCCCAAAAATTTGAGGTGTATGACTAAGGAATTCTTACCACACAATGTCTCAACTGGGGTCATAGAATTGAGAACTCTATTAGGTACATGATTCAAGAGATAGTTGGCACATTATACACCTGTAGCCCAAAACTTAGTTAGAAAATCTTTGGATTATAAGAGATATTGAGCCATTTTGACTAGGGTTTGATTCTTACCTTCTGCCACACCCTTATGTTGAGGAGTATGCAGGATAAACCTCTACTAAGAGATACCTGACTGGACATGGTATTCTTGAAATGGTTGATTCACATATTGTCCTCCATTATCAAATATTAGGCATTTAATGGGTTGATTGCATTGTTTTTCATCTAATTCATTGAATTCCTTGAATCTTTCAAAGAAAAGACACTTATGTTTCAAGAAATCAACCCAAGTAAACCTTGAAAAATCATCAATCAAGGTTAAATTATACTTCACATCTACTAATGAAATCTTATTAATGCAACAAGGGTCATTGTGAACAAGATCTAGTGGTTTCTGCACATGCCATGCTTTTCCATAGGCAAAAGGTGCCTAATTATGCTTACGTAGTACACACCCCTTATAGATTCCATTAGGTAAAATAATCTTTGGTAAAATAACAACCATGTTCTATGTTTCCATTATCTTTAGACATCGAAAATTTAGATGTCTAGGTCGTTCGTGCCAGAGCCTACTTTGATTTTCGATCTATTGAACGAGAGAATTTGGTTCAACATCTAGTGAGGACAGTTCATGGAACTTATACATACCATATTTTGAGTCGAGAACCCCTTTAGAAAAAATGGACTTGTCTTTCCTTGGATCTTTAACCAAGAACTGATCCGTCCAAAATTCAACAAATTTAACAGTCTATGTAGTTAGGAAACCAATAATAGATTCATGCTCATACCAAGTACATGATAGGCATTGACTATCCTACAATGTCAACAAGGTAGTCATTGTGACTAGAAATGATGAGAGAAAAATCGCTTGCTAGATAAATTTGTTTCTCAACAACCTTATCTAAGGAGGAAAACAAACAAACATATTTTTCCATATGATGAGTGCATCTAGAATTGACCACCCATTCATTCTACAAAATTTGAGCATGCAACACTTTGGTCTAGTTATGAAGGTGAATTTGTCAGTTGGTTGATTGATTAATCTATATTGACACATTTCCTTCAAGTTGTTTGACCTGATCCTCCATATCATCACACTTCTTCTTTGCATATCTCAACTTTCATAGTACTGACATGTCTTCTTCTTTTGATTCCTCTTCGTTAATATCCATTCCTCATTATTCCCTTTAGTTTTCTGGTTGAGCCATTCTAGTCTACTTTGTCCTTCTGATTCGACACACCCTTTCCTTTGAGTAAGTGAACTTAGTGTTTACTACCAAAATTCCCTTCATCAAGCAACCTTTATTTCTCCTTGATCAACAAATCCCATAAGGTTTCAAAGGTGCAATCCTTACCATCTTCCTTGCATGATCTCCAGTTGGTATGGAATGAGGAATAGAACACATCATAAGGTGTTCTCAGATTCATCTGGACTACTTCTATGAGATGTTTGTCTTTCTTTGGTAAATTATTCCTGAATTCACCCAAATTCAATTTTATCTCTTTAATGTCAGTTAGATAGTCCTCAAACCTTTCAAAGGAATAGGGAAAAAGAGAAATAAACTCTTTCTCTAGTTGCATGACCTGAATTTTGTTGAATTTTTCAAACAAAAAATTTGTCTTTTTCATACCTCATGATGATAGTCGATCTCACTTGTGTGAAAATGAATTTTCCAAGAAATATAGGTTGTAATGACCTCAAATTCCTTGAAGGTTTTAATCTTGTACAAAAATTACCTGTAAATGAATTCTTAAAAACAAAAAAATTATACAATGGCGAGAACAAAAAATATACGTAGAGATTTTTCTCCTGGAAATCAAAATTGGGAAAACTAGATTGATTTTTCATTATATTCCTTTCAATGTTACAATAAATTATATACATGCTGAAGCATTCATAAACCCCCAATCCATTAACCATGGATTAGAAAATTACTATCGTTCCCTTGATCAAATCTACAAAATACCATGAAAAAAGCCATCATGTGCAAAACCATTGGTGGGTCCACCCACCATCCTTTGGTCTGCCTCCCATCCTTCAGTCCACCCAAGAATCCTTGGGTCATGCAAATAATATAACACATACCCAACATGCCTCATATTTTTTTCAACGACAAACATCATATGGTCATCCTTTGGATCTAGAATAATGGTCTTCTTATACTTCTAGATCCCTTTTCTCTTGGGCGGAGCTTCCATATTTGGTTCCCAAATAGCATAATTCTATTCGTCCAAAATGATATGATCAATATTGGAAGCCATATTCAAGTTTTAATTGATATTATTTATTCAAAATAGGATCCAATCATAAAATCAATAAGATAAAAGTCAATCACTATATGTTCTTACTTAGCACAATTTGAAGACAACGGGGCTACGTCAAAACTTAACTCTGATACCATGTTGGGGATTGAGGGAACCAAATAGAGAACATAAAAAATAATCTAAATAAAATAAATTATGCTTCAAGATGATGTGTGGTGTCTAAAGACAAAATTACAACGCTTAAGCATAACACATTGTGATTAGAGCACCACAATGAATGATTTGATAACTAAATTAAATACAATATTCCACCCATAGAGTCCTTTATTTATAGTGACCAAATATAAATGACTTCATTGAATTTTGGAAGATTTGTTCCACAAGTGAGTGTTGGTAGTTCTAACTATTTCCATGAAATTTGCATTGTCTCGTTGGCTAATTGATTGTTCTATTTAACCCAATTCTCGTCGGCTAATTGACTACTTGATTCGACCCAAATAGTGATTTGATTCCTCTGGTCACTTAGTCAATGATCATTCTAGTCAACCACACAAATGACTATCCTCTAATCAATTACTTGATCAACAAGTCGATCATTCATTCAACTGCACAATTGACTGGTCCACTTGTTGACCACTTCACTAGTAGACCACTCACTGAATGTCTCCTACTAGTTAATCCTTCAACTAGATGTCTCCATAAATTCCAGATATATGATGAACCAACATAATTTTAGGTTCTAGCACCACATAAGAGCGTAAATTGAGATCCAAAAAGGGGTGTGAAATTAATAATTGAACAAACTTTAAGACTTTGAAACATAAGATTATCCATGCATGCATATTGAGATTTCATATTATCATAAATTGTTAATTTTACACGTGGATGCATTGTGTACAACAATAGGAGTTATTTTAACATAGTGTGGAGGAAAGATAAAAATGGAAGTGTTAGGTATGATTTATAAATTTTAGAAATTTAGGCATTTAGTGTGAACTAGTTCCATTTTCATATGGAAAACTATGCTTTAAAGTATACAATCAATAAGACCATTCTATCTATAAAGTTGAGTAGTTGTCTCATGTTCTTATGAGTGTAATTTTTATGTTTTTGTAAATTCAAGCAAGGCACATGTTATTCCTAATCACCTCTCTTAAATTGGAAAAGGAGAGAGAAATTATAGGTTGCTTGTTAGTAGTTCAAGCAACTGTTGTTGAAACCATGCTGAATGAATACCTTGAAGTTGATTTCCTGTCATCCATGCATCCAACCCAATATGAATCTGTATAACCAATCAACTTGAAATATTATGTATATTTATATACCACACCATAGCCAAATGTTCCACGCATATATCTTAAAATCCTATTAGCTACTTTCCAATTCAATTCCTTGGGTTCCACCATAAATATTGATACCATATTGATTGCAAAAGATATATATGGTTAAGTTGTAGTTAAGTAGATCAAAATTCCAACCAATTGATGATACAGAGTAACATCAATTGAATTGGAGAGATCATGTTTGTATAATTTTCAACCCTACTTCCAAAAATGGTGTCGATGGCTTGCAACTCAACAATATAAACCTCTTCAGAATGTACAAAGTGTACTTGGCTTATGACATGAAAATAACATCTTCCTTCTACTAAACTTCAATACGCAAGAAATAATGCAACCGACCAAGGTCGGTCATCTCAAAATAAACAATCTACGTGACTTAAATATTTGAAGTAGTTCAACATTATTCCCTGTGTAGATCAAGTCATCAACATATAAGACAACTACCATAATGTCATGTCCTGACTGAAAGATATAGAGATTGGGCTCAGATAAAATTTTAACGAAGCCATGATCTTGAAAATACGTATTAGTTCTTAAATAACATGCCCTTGGCACTTGCTTGAGACCATAAAGGTCCTTCTTCAACTTATAAACACAATCTTCTTTTCTTGGCACTTCAAAACCCTCAGGCTTCTCCACATGATTTTTTTCATCCACAGAATCATTCAAAAAAGTTGATTTAATGTCCATCTGAAAAATGGGTCATTTGTATTGAACATCTAATGCAAGAACCATCTTGATTGTATCCAACTTTTCCACTAGGGAAAATGTCTGAGTATAGTCAATGCCTTCCTTTTGTGCATACCATTTTGCAACTAAATGAGCCTTGTATTTATCAGTTATGCCATTTGATTTATACTTGGCTTTATAAAACCATTTAATTCCATTACGTATTTTCCATTTGGTAATTTGATCAAGTCCCATGTATCATTTTTCACCAAGGAATTCAAGTATGCTTCCATAGCTTCAATCCATTCTTTATTTCTTGATGGCTTTACATAATTATGTGGTTCATCAATTTTCATTACCTGTCCCATAAGTGCATAATTTATAAAGAAATTTGAGATCTAGTAATTCTCTTTTGAAACTTTGTATCCAACATATTGCTTACTGAATGACCTCTTTCAAGCCACTTGGGTTTCTTCTTAACTTCATCTATATTCACTGACTTGGAATTTGATTCATCACCAATATCCACTACATATTTCCTCAATTCAAACTGTACATTTTCTGGCTGATAGATTCCATGCTTATCAAACACAACATTTATGCTTATTATCACCTTCTTTGCTTGAACATCAACCTGTAACTATTTCAGAACTATATCCAATGAAGATACACTTTAGACTCTTGTCATCCAATTTCCTCCTCTTTTCCTTAGGAACATGTGCATATGCAATACAACCACAAGCTTTGATATGTGCAACACTTGGTTTGTATCTTAACCATGCTTATTTTGGAGTCAAATTCAACACTACCTTTGTAGGACATTGGTTAAGAGTGTATATTGTTGTGTGTACTGCTTCGTTCCAAAACTCATTTCTTAGAGACTTAGTTTTTAACATGCTCTGAGCCATCTCAACTATGATCCTATTTTTCTTTTTTGCAACTCCATTTTGTTGAGGAGAGTATGAATTGGTGATCTCTTGCTTTATTCCATTCTTACTGCAATAATTCAAAAACTCATTTGACTTGTATTCTCCCCCATTATATGTTCTAAGGTTGATAATTTTCAGACCACTTTTCTTTTCAACTAAAGCCTTAAACTCAAGAAAATGAGAAAATACTTATGACTTCTCCTACAAAAAATACACCCATGCATTCCTATAATAATCATCAATGAAAGTGAGAAAATAATGTGTCTTTCCAAAAGACACAGTCTCCATTGGACCACACAAATCTGAATGCACCAATGCTAAATGTTCTCTAGCCTTTTCCGCTCTATTTGAGAAACTTTCCCTGTGTTATTTCCCAGAAATACACACTTCACACACTTCATCATCCATCCTAATATAAGGAAGACCATTCACCATGTTATTCTTTCTCAACAACACCAAACTCTGAAAAGTCAGATGTCCCATCCTTAAATGCCAAAGCTTACTATTTTCTTCTTATGTTGCTTTCAAACTTTGTGAATTTCCTGAATCAAAGGAGAGCTTAAAAAGTATGTCTCCATTCAATTCACCTCTTGCTACAATTGCGTTTTGATTCAACTTATCCATGATTAAGTGATCTTTATTATCAAAACTAACTTGTAGTTTTGCTCCAACATTGTCCTATAGGAAGTAGGTTCTTCTTCAATGATGGTGTCATCAAAGTATCTTCGATTAACTTCTTCATTCCATGCAATGCTAGTATTGAAATTGTGTTTTTCCGTTTCACTTCAAAAACACTATCATCACCAAATATAACTTTACGAGAATAGTTTTTGATTAATTTTGGTAAAAAAATCCTCTTGAAATATCATCTGAGTTGAACCCTGAATCAATATACCATGCTTCACTTTCTTCGCTATGTGCCATCAAATTTGAGATGAATAACTTCTCATTCCTAGTTTCTTCAAAAATTATATTAGCACCCTTATGTTCCATATCTCACATTTTTGCATAAAAATCTCTTTCAAGATGGCTAATTTTTTGGAAATAATAACATTATGATCCTCCACTTCTTCCTTCATTTTTGCCTCCATCTCTTCCTCATCCTCTGCCCTGAGATCCATCTCTGCCTCTTCCTCTGAAATGACTAAGAATCCTTCCTCCGCCTGTCAAAGGAGATTCATTTCCTTGTGAAAATGTTGATTTCTATTTTGATTCTGATTCTGATATTGACACTTACTCCCTTTTACTCTAGGCTTTGCAGAAAAACATGTTCCACTTGCTCATAAGTTTGTTTTTCTTCAATAGTTAACAAGAATCCACTCAATTCATCAATTTTCATCATATTTAAATCCTTCAAGACCATAATACTTGTGGTGACCATCTGAATCTTAGGAAGAACACTTCTTAAAATCTTCTTAATCAACCTTCTTTCTGGAACATCTTCACTTAATGACATCATCTGATTAACGAGATCTTTCATTTTTGTGATGTAACCATGAATGGATTTTTGTGATGTGATCTTTCATTTTACATATAGGCATTTTAAAAATTCCTCCTTATTGTTTGTAATTTAGCTACAACCACACCTTCATATGTGATCTTTAAGACATTCCATGTTTCCTTGGATGATACTACACCATTGATTCTTGGAAATATAGGTTCTTCAACATTTCTCCCTATAAGTGAAAGTGCTTCATTATATTTATTAATAACTTTCTTTAGAGATTTCTTATCTTCATCACTCAATGCTTCTAATTCGTTAGGAGAAGGCATAGTATATCCATTAGTTACAAGTTCCCATAAATATTTAATGATGAATATGGGTTGCATGTGTTTGCTCCAATAAAAATAATTTGTGCCAACAATTTTAGGAAACACAATAATGCTTGTCGCCATTGAAAAGAGATTCAGAGAGAAAATGCACAAAAGAACAAAATATGTCCCACTTCAACCCAGGACAAGAACCAATGTCCCATAAATCGGGACTCAACCACCGCCACAAAATACATGTGCGTGGAAAAAGTTTTTTGTAAAGGGTGAAATTTAAAGTCTTTTAAAGAAATTATAAAGGACAAATGTTTTTTTGTATAAGAGAAAAAGACAAATGATTTTTAATTTAATATTATATGAGGGAGATTAGCGCCTAGTAGTAAGAGAGCACATTATATTAAATAATTTTCTTATATCATGTAAACATATGTAATTGAATGTGGGAGAGAGAATTAGTGGGGTGAACATGCTTTGAGCATGCGAGAGAATGAGTGGTTTTTTAATTGATTTTAAATTCAACACTATTTTTGTAGGACATTGGTTAAGAGTGTATATTGTTGTGTGGCCCAAAACTGATTTCCAAGAGACTTAGTTTTTAACATGCTCATGAAAATATATACCATTGATAATTAAGTTTGTATTTGATTTTAAATTTTCATTATTAATGGCGTATTTTTATACATGAGGAGAGGTGTAACAACCTTGGTGAAAATTCCATGTAATAAAAGTAAATAAAGGCAAAAATAATAACCACGGTTGATGGGACACTTATTCCAAGCTGAATGTTGGACAAGACATCCTAGGGGGTGTTCATTTGGTTTATTATGGCTAAGGAAATTGACAAAGGCAATGGCTAAGGCTTTGGAAAGGAAACATGGAATTTTTTGGCACATTTATTTATAAAAATAATGGAAATTATGAGAAAAAGGAGGTGAAAGGTCACATGTTGCATGTGAGGAGGAAAATGAAGAAAATAGAGGCCTCATTCATCAAAAGGCTTCTGAGGATCAGTTGGTAACATTTTGTCAGTTTAGCTTTGGAGATATCTCATTATTCTCTCTCTTTCTCTCACTCTTGTACGCTTAGAGTTTTTCTTGGAGCACTTTGGCATTGGAGCAAGAAAGGAAAACAAAGCAAGAGGAAGTGAAGATCAAGCAGGGAAAGGCATGATCAAGAAACTACAATAGGATTCTTTGCAGGTATGAATTTACATGTGTATTTTCCTTGCTAGATTTGGCATGCATGGTATTGCATGTGGTTCTTTTGTTGTTGTGGCATGGGTTTTTCCAGGTGTAACAGTGTTTTCAGCCTAGCCTTTCCATTTCCAGATAGCCATGGTGTGATGGGGTTCTCATGTTTTGGTTGAGATGGATTACCAGAAGGATTCAAAACTAAGTGGTGTGGATATCCAAATGATAGAGAGCATGGCCTAGTGGTCCCTGAACCAGATTGTGGATCGCAGTAAAGCCACTGGCCTAGTGATCCCTGAGCCAGATTGTGGGTTGTGGTACCTCCAAGATTGTGTTGTCTCGATGGGCCTATGAATCCTTTCCAGTGAATGCAGGATATACGGTAAAGCCAAGAGGTGGTTTTCTCTTCGTTGGGCCTAGTAATCCTGGGTTTGGGATATGCGGTAAATCCTAAAGATTGGGCCTCGGTTTAGGGCCTAATGATCCAGGTTTGGATTGCGATAAAGCCTAAGAGACTAAGAGACAAGAAAATTACTCACGATGTAGGTGGAGAAATCTGGTGGAATCCCTGCTTGTTTGGCCTAGTGATCGGGTGGAGATCACGGTAAAGCCTGTTATGATGTGTTCATTATGTTGGCCTAGTGATTTGGGATGGATTACGGTAAAGCTTGGTTCTATTAATGAGGGTGAGGTGGTTTAGCCTCAATATCCCCTGGTTGGTTCTTTTGGTTTGAGTCCCACATTCATGCTTGGAATATGGCACGAGGGTGAATGGCTGAAGAGAGATTTGGCTCAGCCATTCTATGGTTGGGTAGAACGTGGAAGTCCCATCCCGGGTTTGGTTTTTGCATCATTAATGAAAGTTTGTTTCTCCTTGTATTCCTATGAGCATTTTGATGGATTATATGTGGTTTATATGATTGTACTTTCATGAGTATTTATGTTGTTATGATACTGATTATATGTGTGTTTTATGACAACAGCTATGTATGGCTCTCAGCATGTTTTTGCTTGTACATGAATGGATAATGTATCTATGGCCTAATAGATGGTAATGCAACAAATGGCATGAGGGAAAAATGGTTCTTAACGATCCTCGGATAAGTACGAGATCCCTATGTTTAATTATGTTGGTTACACCTGTAGATTACATGCTTGTGACATGTTTGCTGAAATGACTGTCATGGCTAGTAAGGGTATGATTAAGGTCTCATTTAACTTATTGTTCATGCATCATTGTTTCCCTATTCTTTTACTGCTCCTAAGTTATCATTCAATCCTGAGAAATGACCTAGGCTCTCGGCCTGAAAAAAGTGGCTCAAATCCCGGGGACATTGGCATAACACAGGAAAATTGGGTCTCTGGACACTGGCATGCAATCCTATGAGAGTGACTTTTGGTTTATGGACACTATCATGCCTATAGCATGAGAGTGACTAAAGCTTAAGATGTCGAGAACATCAGTGGGACCCAAGGACAAGATGTTTGAGTGATTGACATGTCTCTTAAGGGTTCCGTTGCTAAAGTGGATAGGTTGGTTGATGTGTTCCATCGATTCCACTTCCTTAAGGTCACATAGGAGGTCAAATCCAATCATAGTAGCCTCTCATCACATGTTTACCCCGGTTGGCTGGTTACTTGGATAGATGTGTGAGGAGGGTGTTACAAGAGGTCTCAGGAATTTATCACCTCCTATAACCTCTCATTCATTTCCTATAAGCTCTCAAAAATCACTCCATAAATCTCTCATCATTCATTCCACAAATCTCTCCACAAGTATATCACTCTAAATAACAACTTAATAATTACAAATGAATCATTATTCCAACAACAAATACCATCAAGGTTCAAACTAGTTGTAAAAGTGTGGTATAATCATGGATTTGATGACATCTAGAGAAAGTGGGTTCAACTAGTTGATTCTTAAAATTTGATGTAGGATACAAATCACTCAAGTTAACCCAAAATTCATTTACTCAAGTTTGTGGTGGCAAACTGTTTAACAATATTGTTTTAAGTTTATGAGGAAGTGTGAGTAGTGAGAAAAGGCTTCTCAAGACCCACAAATTGGACCACTTCACGAGTTGAAACCCATTCTAAAAATGAAGTTGTTTGAGAACTAGGGTTTGGACTTTGTTGGTCTCTTTATTCCAACAAAGGGGACACGGGCTAGGTACATAATTATTACAAAAAAAAAAATCATGGTGAGGGAATATGCATGGGTTATACAATTGGACTCAATAGTTATTACCTATTTGATTTCATATTTTATTAAGGAAGACATTATGCCTATGGAGTTATAGGTTTTGTCTCTTAGTATGGGTATTGAGTAGATGTAGTAAACAATAGACTCACTGAAGAATAAGTTTAAAGAATTGGAAAGAATAGAGGAAGGCATGATATGGTCTAAGTTTCACATATAATGGGTATGGAGAGGATGAAATAGTATCATGACAACAAGTTAAATTAACATATATTTATGGATCAAGAACTAGTCTTGCTATACGATAGTTGTGGGAAGGGGAAGTTCAAGAAGATTAAGAAACTCAATAATGGATGACTTGGGTTGTATATGCTCAATAAGATACTTGAAATGGATATAAAGAGTTGGATATTATGGAAGAATTTCCATACCTTACCTAGGTGAATGCATCTTGGTTAAGCATGTTTCATGATTTTGAAGGACATTAGGTTGGGGTATCACCCTCACCAAATCCTGTAGATAATGATAACGTTGAGTCCAATGTTGAAGGGGAAGACTGAGACAATGGCTTTTAGAATTTGACAATGAAATAGCATTAGGAATTGGTTTGAAATCCATAGCCCATCTATGTATAGGGGTGTCAACCTAATGCAATGCATTAGTGGTTAGGTGGATGTAAGGAAACTTATGTTGCACCCCTATGGCACCTAACATGCAAAGTTGGAAAGTTTTAAGAGTGGAAATTACAAATTAGATTAAGTCCATAGTTTTTATGGGAACACAAAAGTTAGTCAAGTGAGAGGATAATATAAAGAAGTTTAATGGGAGAAAGGCCAAAAAGTAGATGGTGAGAGTCAAATAGAAAATGACCCAAGTAATGATTGATTTTAGTAGTCACCATGAACGCACATGAGGACAAACCTTAAAAATTGATAAGCGGGGAAAAAACAATAGCATAAGAAGCAATGAAAATCAATGGAAGAGTTTGGAGGAAAGAAAGGAGGAATTTTCAAAATTTACTAAGTTTTAGTTATAAGTCTTATTCATTATGATAATTACTTATGAATACTAGATCTCTTCTTATTACTTCTTATATTTTCTTCATCAAACAATTATACAAATGTTCAATCTTTTAGAAAATATAGAGATCATAAAGAGACAAGAGACACCGAAGTTAGGCTACTAGCTAAGGAAAAAAGGGGAAAACCCGATAATCCTTCTCTTATAGAACCATATCAAAATGAGAGATATCCAAGACCAAGACGAGAATGCCACCAAGATACCAAGATTAACTCTTTTCCAAGTCACCTCCAAATTCAAAGTCAATGTTGGTAAAACCTGCTCCAATCTCGTTAAACTTCAGGATTTTCAGACCTACAACTAGGGCCGAATTTTGGCCTGCAACCACTTTAGAAAATTCAGCCTCTTTCACAGACATTTTAGTCCACATGTGCGAGTTGCTGCAAGGTCAAACTTTGATCAATTAGGAATATTGTTCTTGTATTTGTCTTTGTCTTTCTCTCTCCTTTGACTCATCTACTCCTCCTTCTTTGCTAGGTTCAAATGTACTTGTTATTGTGAATGAGTTTCCAAATGAGTCAAATTTGTCCTGTAAATATAGTTGTCTAGGAGGGTTGAATAGGTGTTTGTTGGAGGTCTATACCAACTTGTCCAAGGAGGGATCAACTTGGTCATCTTGTGGACTAATGACTCAACATAAAATTCAAATTTTTTTTCTTACAATTGTCCAAATTGGACATGACTCAAATACATTTTCTTTTGACTCATAATAAATTACTTTTGACTCTTTTTTACTCTCTAAGAATGAATAACATTCTTTGACACAAATATAATAAATACATCAATGATACATTTCTATTATGAAGATCGACTCTAATTAAAACTTCAACACTCCCTCTTAACATGACTCAACAGGATAATCTCAAGTTGAAATATTCATATAAGAAAGTATCTAGATTGATAAGCATCGTTGATGACAACATCATTATAACCAACATTGTCAAAATAGGCCTTGACAAGTAAGCTCTATCTCTCCACTAGATCAGAGTACAATGTTGAGAGGCATTCAATAGGACACCATTGCCTCTCGAGGCACATACTCCCTTAGGTTCACCAAATTATTTCCTCATAGGACCATTTCCTAATCCATTATCACAATACTTGATACAAGGAAATATCGGTCCCCTAGACTATTCTTATACCACATCAATGTACTTGATTTACGACTATTAGTCCTAGTCACAATATATATCTCAAGAATGTTGGTCCATGATGCTTATCCAATCTACCATTCTCCCTATCAATATTCATGCACTATACTTACGATTGTTAGTCTTGGCCATAGTACATGACACATGGAGAACAAGTTGTACATCCTCACTCCCTCTCAAGCTGGGAGGAGATATCCAAAAGCCCAAACTTATCTAAAAAATACTCATCCTTTCCCTTTGGAAAGGATTTCATGAATGCATTGGCTACCTGTTCGTTAGTGGAGATATATTGTAGCTTCATGACTCCAATCTTCATCATGTCATGAATCATAATGTGCTTCAACCTTCTTGGTTCTTCGGCAATTTTCATATAAATTTAATCAGTCGAATCCAACATGTCGTGAAATAGTTCATAAAACGTTTTATGGAGCCAAACTGCCTCACAACTAATTTTACAAACTGCCATATCTTTTGCCTTTACAATGCAACAAATCCTTCTTCATGCGTTTCCAAAAAACAAAATCCCAAGTAGAACCAACCATTAATAGTATATTTATTCAACATTAGCACTGCCAATCCAATAAATTTGTCCTTGAATCAAATATATTAGGGAACCAATTAGTTGTCGGTATAATGATGTATCAAAAATATTAGAACTCTTCAACTTATTGCTAAATGATGTTGCACATAATTTGTTATCTGACCTTTTGGAGGGTTTTGATCACAAGATTCTCTTAGTTTTTTTGTCAAACCTTAAGTATTGTATACATTCAAGATATGTTTGATTTTTCTTTCAACTCCCTTTGAAGATAATATCTCTAACTCATGAGTTCTTTTAGAATCATTCAATTTGATTCCAAAGTATGAGGTCTTCTTTGATCATAAGACTCCTTTTCTGTGTCCTTCAAGAATCAAAAGTAATCTTTCTAGCTGAGACAAGTGTCTTATTATGAACTTCTTCCTTTTACTGGGAGAACCTTCTCAATTCTTACTTCCATGTTTCCAACTAAAATTAAGTGTTGACTTCTTTAATGCATACATAAGGTTGTCTACTTCTTTTGAAGAATATGTCTTGTTATGTCATTCCAATCGTTCCATCTATTTGGAAAAGTATAGTTTATTTTCTTAAATAGTCATTGTGATGTCACTGGCTCATTCTATGATGTATAAGATCAAATTTTCTTATTTGAATTTGAAGTGAATATTAATTCTTTCTATTTGGGAAATCTCTATTATGTTGCAATTTAGATGTTGAATTTCATTAATAGACTTCTTGACTAATCTCTCCATTATCAAAGTTTTGATTGCCATCATGTTAGTTTCCTTACTTCTAAGAGATAAATTTTTAGCATCCTATAGATCTTCAATGAATCTTTCTACATTATTTTCAAATGTAATTGAAAGCTTCTTCTAGAATTTTGTGATGGATTCTATGTAGACAACAGTCAAGGAGGCAAATATTTTTTTTAGTACAAGAAAACAAAATGGAATCCGTAAGCACTATGGTTTCACAATTTGGGTTCGCAGGATTTGGATCAGAGGCCAAGATCAACCCCTTGGCGGGCTCACATGGCGACTATGGTGTTGGGGCTCCTGACCTCCGGCAGGCACATATATATGGGTGGACGTATGCTGAGCCACCTATCATGCGAGGACTTCCTGATATTTGGAATGCAAGGCACCCGAAATATTCAGAGGAAGAATAGGGCCATGCAGTGGCCTCCACCCTCGGGGCACCCAAAGTGAACACAGGGCTTTATTGACAAAACTCTTACGGAGGTGTATGGAGATTATGATGAAAGTGGCAACAGCCGAGACACCTGCAGACAAAGCCTATACATCTCACCGCTACATCTTTTTTGGATACCTCTAGAGTCACAATAGAATCCCTCTCATCGTTGCAATCTTGAACGAAAAATCCTAGATACACCTAGATTTGCAGAACTACCTGCATACGACATTGGTGTGGAGGCTGGGTGTATGTATCATACAAACTTACTTGCAAGCACATATCTAGATGTACAAATACTAGAGAAGGGTCCTCTGGGCACAGATGTAATAGGCTCAGAAGACAAAAAGGACAAAAGCCCTCTGTTCCAGGAATCCCATTCCTATTTTCACTCTCAAATGACAAACCAGGAGAAAGCGCAGAGATTGGGTATAGTTGGGGTGCCTCCTATCATGAACCCCTCCAACAATCACTCCAAACTAAGCACATAGTGGGTCACTTGAAGCAGAACGACCATTTGGCGACAAGATGGAAATAGATTCCCTGCATTTGGTAAAATCATTTCATTTTTTTTTTTTTTAAACCCCTGCAGGGATGTCCTTATTAGTTTGGGTACATGCATCAGACAGTGTGATGCATCTGAAGAAAATCATCTTATGAACTATTGGATACCCTGTGCATATGTAACGTTTGATCTATGGGGGCATATCATTGTCGGATAACCAGACCCTAACGGATTATAATATCCTATCAACATCCTCCATAATACTCAATTTGAGACTGAGAGGAGGAGTTGTCGCCTCTAGTAAAATTAATAGTGCAGGAGGTGGGATTGGGAGCATTACATCAAAAAAAAAAGAAAAAGAAAAAAAAGGTAGAAAAATGAAGGTCTCTCCTTCAAGAATATCCTACAAGGAAAAAATGCAACTACAACACCGTCAAATCATGCAGGCACTTCTCCTAGTCCATACCTAGTTGAGCAACTGAACTACACTCCATAACTAAAAATAAACACTCCAGAAACAGATGAGCATTGTGCTACATTTGAATCACAAGCCATTATATGTCGATTCAACTGCTTCTAGCCAAAACTAACAGAGTTGTTTCGTTGGATTTTCTCTAACTGGATAGTACATTGTGAAATTCACCTCTACTCTAAGGGTTTCTTCGTAGAAAATTTCCCAACATCGGATGTAAGAGACATTATCCTTCAGGAAGGACCATGGTTCTAGGGATCGACAGGCCTCTTCATCACACCTTGGTTTCTAGAATTTGATGCAAATACCATGGCCATTTTTAGGATGTTGGTATGGATTCATTTGCACAATCTCCCACTTCATTTTTGGGAAAATTGAGTCCTCACTAGTATTGCAAACATCATTGGGAGATACATCAAAACTGACAACCAAATATTGGAGGAAAGATTCTTCACATTCACTGTTATGAAACCAGCTCACAAAAGGATAGAAAAGATAGTTGAACGCCTTAGAATTCAACCTCTTCGAGGGGGTAACCTCCTTTACATTACATAAATGAACAATTGTTGGATGATACAAATTAAAATACCTCCTTTCTATATATAGGAGTCTAAGGGGTCATGATATAATCAGAGCTGACATAACAATAATAATGTAAGGGCATAATAATAACAATAGTGGGATTCTATGGGGCACAATAGTAACAATATGGGCACTACATGGGTATATCAATATAATAAGGGGGTTGTACTAAAAACAATAAGGGGTTACACTAGTAGTATAGGGGCCTAACATGCCCCTCTCCTTCAAAAAGCGTTGTCCTCAACGCTTGAGTAGTTCTTGATGCTTCTGTATAAAATTCTTGTCCTCCCATGTGGAATCTTCAGCGGGTAAGTTCTTTCACTTGATGAGATACTCTGTAATTGATCGATTTCATAGCTGTCGGGTTCTTGTTTCTGTGACTGCTCCAAGTTCCAATATCGTTTTTCCTTCCTCTTCAATTTCTAGAAATATTGTTTGAATTGGGATCTTTTGCAACTTTTGAGTAAGTGGCCATACTTCTTTGTCCTTCTTCCATTCATCCTTTGCTTCGTTTATCCAATCTGGTTGGATAGTAGAATTGGCACACAACAATGCTTCCACATCCTCATCCTTTCTTGAGAGTGCATCTGCCAACACATTTTGCTTCCCTGTTTTGTAGATGATTTCAAAGTCATAACCC